>JAYXIM010017459.1:0-108839 GCA_037575425.1 Anastrepha fraterculus
TACACTCTTGGCGTGTTTGTGGACATTGAAGGAGCCTTCGACAATGCTTCCTTTGACTCTATCTGCTCTTCTATCAGAAGACATGGAGTAGAAGAAATCATTGTCAGATGGATCCACTCTATGCTATCCAAAAGACTGCTTTCCATGGATAGAGAAAGCGATGAAGGAGTCAGAGTTGAGGTTAAGAAGGGTTGCCCACAAGGTGGTGTACTCTCTCCCCTTCTCTGGTGCTTCGTGGTGGACTCTCTTCTTAATGATCTGCAGGAAATTGGACACATAGCGGCGATAGTACACTGGCTGTACATTACCCTGATTAGACTGTGGTCAGCATATGGCTACCATGGGGGTCGTGGACAGTCCGATATGCCTATGCTGTCTTGAAAATGACGACACTGCAGAGCATTTTCTCTGTAGCTGTCCTGCATTTGCCAGAATCAGGCTTAGGATATTGGGTTGCGATACACTGAGCATGGACAAAGTTCATACTCTTTCTCTTCCGGATCTCTTAAAATTCATCAATGAATCCAAGAGATTTGTGGAAGAGTGACCTCAAACTAATCTATCCGTTTTTACCACCCACCTTCTATCTTTCCTATCTCTATTCTTTCTACTGATTTCTATCCGGGTGTAGTACAATGGTCTACTGACTGAGGGCTTGGACTTGTCCTACCCCCCACAAATCTAATCTAATCTAATATAATCTAATCTAAGAACTGATGATGCGGCCTGCGTGTGAACCGCACATAAAATGGACGAAGTGCTCGTGAACTTCATGAACGTACTTAGTCCTGCCATAAATACTGTGAAAAATTTTACAATGCATACGGGGAGAACAAATTCGCAGAAAAAATTGCCAATATTTTTGCTTTTTTCGTATGCATTGTCTACTCATAAATTTACTTAGTTTTGTGGCAAATTTCGTTTGTTAAAAATGGAGTGGGGATCTAAGCATTGCAGGGATTGCATTACATAAGTGGGACAAAAGTGCAAGTAAGATTTAGGAATTGCTAAAAAATCTTAATATTTCGAGAATGTTTATTTACCGCACAATCAATCGTTTTTCCCAAAAGTCTGAAGTACCAGACAGAAAAAGAAGTGGTCGTCCTCGCGTGGTTCCAACCAGAGCACTTAAAAAGCAGAAAATCATGCCCAGAGAAATGAATGTATCGACCAGATCAATGTCAAAACTAATTAGAGATGATCTCCCCATGAAAGCCTTCCGTCGTTCAACTGGTCATCTTTTTACAACGCGCTTGAAAAAAAAATAGACTTAACAGATGCATGCAACTTCTTTCGGTGGCACGTGGTCAACGGCCATGGAATATTGTTTTCGCAGATGAGAAAATGAATGAAAAAGTTTTTAATAAGCATGGCTTCAGTGTGGTTCTTCGGCTTCGAAACGAGTTCGTGTCCAAAAATCAGCCAAGCGAAAGAAATTTTGCTTGTAGGTTACGTGCAAACTGGTAATCTTTCAGATCAGCTGAAGGAAACAATTCGTGAAAAAGACCCAGTTTGCAAAAGAAAAAATGCTTTTTCATCAGGGCAATGCATCTTGTCACAAGAACATTTTGGCAATGTCTAAAATCCATGAATTAAAGTTCGAATTGTTGGAACATCCACCGTTTTTACCAGATTTAGCCCCTAGCGACTTCCATCTCTTTCCAGACCTAAAAAAATGCATTCGTGGAAAGCGGTCAAGCGTGTTGAGGTAATAACAGCAGTGGGAGCGCATTTTGTAGCCCATCCAGAGAGACTATACTGAATAATAAAGGGCATTTCAAGCCATAACATTTGTGTTTAAATTGACTTTCTACTGCGATTTCGTCGCTAATTTTAGTCGTTTTCTATTGAAAATATTTACATATAGTATGAATATAAGTATGTATGTGTATATGTACATCGCCGTGAATGCATCCATGTAATGAAAAGTGTGTTCTAGTGGCAGTCGTATTATTAAATACTCAATTCTATTCTCTTATCTGGAATAACAATAATTTCAGCTTTCTTTATCGGCCTATCTATTCTAAATCGGTGTACAATATAAAGTTCACGCTGGCCCACACAGCTACATTACGCTAGGTGGCTGATCAAAAAAGCGTGACGCGCATCGCGTTTGCTATTATTAACACTTTTGCTTATTTGCGGGTTGGGTTATTGTTGATGAATTAGATCACCATTAAAAGCTAATGTGTTGAAGAGAGTCGGCCGAATGTATATACAGGTGGCGCAAAATTAATCATCCAATTCGTTTGATTTGTAACTGTATAGTCTTTATATATGGAATACTCTATTCCTAGACTCACCTTCGCCAAACTCTTCAAGACGAGCATACCGTCAAGAAGGGAGAGGCAGACACCAAGGCCATAGAGAAGAGAGGGAATTAAATGCTTATACAGATGGTTCCAAGCTAGACGATAAGGTTGTCTATGGAGTATTTTCGGAAGGAACTAGGACTGGAACTACAGGGTTTGATTGAAAAGTAATGAGCCTTATTTTTTTAAGCACTTTTATTAAAGCTTTTGGCTTCTACAACTAATATTCTTCAAAATAGGACCCTTGAGCGTCAATACACTGCTGGTAGCGGTCCTTCCACTGCAGGAAACATTTTTTAAACTCATCCGCCGGAATCGCGTTCAATTCGGCTATCACAGTTTTTTGAACCGCCTCGATTGAGTCGAAGCGCCTCCCCTTCAGCTTTCTTTTCAGGCGCGGGAGGGTGGGGAAGCACCGGAGCCCACATCTTGGCCATTGCAGAGGTGCAGAGGAAGGCGGTGTCCGCTGGCGCATTGTCGTGATGAAGAGTCCAAGCCTTCCTTGAACGACTTGTGCCACCGTTTTACCTGGCTCTGGACAGAGATTGGTCCCCATAAGCCTTTTTGAGTAGCCCAATGGTTTTGGTCATCGTTTTGTTTAGCTTTACGCAAAATTTGATCGAGTAATGTTGCTCCAACGATCGCTGCATTTTCGTAACTGCAAAATCCTAACACACTTTTAAAACAGCTTTCTCGCGCGGAGAGATGTTGACTGCACCGCTGTTCCAACGAACTGGGACCGGTTTCTAGTGGAAGGGGAAGATCCTACGATCATTTTCCCCCACCAGCCGATTCGGTTGATCGCATGGCAGACGCTCCGCGCGGGAAGGCTCATTACTTTTCAATCAAACACTGTATTCGTTCGACTACCAGACTACTGCAGCGTCTATTAGGCAGAAGTTTTACATAGCTATAAACGAAGGGGTTACATATCTAAATACGCAGGCTATACTAAGATCACAGGTTGCACAGGAATGCCAAGCTATTAGCGTCATATTCAAGGTAAGCCTTGATTGGGTTCCGGGGTAGAAAAATATTGAAGGATATTGTAAGGCCGATGAGTTAGCCAGGAATGGAACTACTCTTCAACTGCTCAGTAATAGAAGTACCATTGAGTTACCTATGGGCACGAGCAAATTAATAATTAAGAATAGCATTACCCAAGAGCCCAATAGGGCATGGATGGATGGCCGCAAATAAACAAGAAAAAGACAAAGGAACTGCTTAGCCTCTCAAGAGAGGATATCTCGAAGGTCGTGGCTTGTAATGTATAACCGGTCATTAGCTATTTGGAAGGCATTCCTTGAGACTAGGAGTTTTCTTTCATGAATATTGCAGAAGTTTTAGAGATTAGGAAGAGGAAGAAACAGTTGAGCATTTGCTTTGTAATTGTTCAGCCTTAGCTAAAATCAGAAGAGGTTGTCTAAGTAAACACTTTTTCAATTATCTTACAGAACTGTCTGGCGTGGAGATTGGACCAAACCTACACTTAATAAGAACCATAAAATGGTTTCATTGAGATAAATAAATGAGGTTCCCGCGTCGCACAATGGTATCAAAATGGACCTGTAAGGTTTAAGTGAATTATTCGTGCGAACCGACTACCACCATAACCTTACCTTACCTAACAAGTGTATTATTGACGTACGACGTCATTTACAAAAGTTATAAATCTTACAATAGCGTGATTAATTTTGCGTAGCACATACCAAAGTTAGAAATTTAGAGTTAGTTGGGCAGTTTCAACGCGTAGTCCATACAGTGAGATTTTTCTAATCATATGATATTTTGACACTGATAGCTCTTGACAGAAAGTCAGTCGCCAAATATTGCAAACTTATTTCGACAGTCAATGTGGTGTAGCCCACAGGGTGCGTTCATTGAAATGATTTTGTTTGTATTGTTTGGTGCAGATTTTTGAGCCGACATTATTGGCTGATTTTTCTTTCAAAATGCTGCTGGCTACACCATTTCGATCAACGGTGCTTCATGCCACACAGCCGTGTCGGTGATGTCAATAAGCCACCTAGGAGGAGCGATTAGACACCGTTAGACTTTTTTGTGGGGTGCCGTAAAGGAACGATATTATGCGAACAATCCATTAATGATTTAGGTAGGTCCTTAAGGCGAATATCGAACAAACCATTGGTGAGATAGAGCCAGTAGTCGTCACCAAGATCTTGGAAAATTTGGTTAACAGAACGAGCTACTGCGAAGCTAGCCAAGGCAGTCATATGAATGAAATCGTCTTCCCTTAATTAAGGCGATTGGTTTTTGCTCTTTGCAATAAAAAGTTGATTTTCTTTAGTTTTTGAAAAAAACTACTTTATGAATCACCTTGAATAAGCACGAAACCTGTAACTAACGTTTTAACTCGCTTTACCGTGAAAGATGATTTTCTAATTTAATATGTTTAGGTTGGTGTTACCGCCCTTATATAATCTGTTTCTTATGCGTCGTTTGAAATTACAATTTTGGGAATATCCCTCCGTTGCCATAGTAGAGATTCAACATAAATTGCTAATGGAACTGAGAGCCGTTTCGGTATTCGAGCTGCGCAAGAGTTTCAAAAACTTAAAGAAATTTGGTATAAGTGGTTTTTGTGGGATTACTTTGAAGAGACCGTAACAGATTTGGGAGAATAAAAAAATATTGTAGAAGTAAAAGATTGTATTAAAAAATCACCTTTGCGCCACAACACTTTTCAATTTATGCCTTTATATGAATTAGGTCATAAAGCGAAGTACAGGGTGCGTACGATGCCTACAACTGAAAGCATTATTTTTCGTTTTGCTCTTCAGATAAGACACGGATAACCACAACTTATCTCAAGAAATGAAGGGATATGCAGTTGTTATCGTTTAGCATACAAATCACACCGAATTAGAAACGCAAAAATCACGACGAACTTTCTGAGGAACTGCAGAATTTTTTTAACAAGTGCCACCGATCATTGACGAGGACTCTTCAAAATCAATAAGGGCATGCAATCGTTTGCGCACCCAGATCGAGGAAGTTATTGCAGCTAATGGATATACCATATGGATATTGTATAGATATGCAATACGTTAATGTTGTGAAAAAAATTTGAGAAGTTTTATTAAATTTTGTTCAAAATAGAAGCTAATTAGTTTTACTCTCGAGCTCTGATGTATTGTGATGAAAAGCTCATTGGCACAGACTTCTGCCAAAAACGTTTTGGAAGTATCAAAGTCCACGACAACTTTTGCGATAAAAGTTTATTGGCTCTACACGGTTTATCTTTGGGGAGAATTCGGGTGGAATCATCACAATCGCAACATTTCAGCATTTGGAAATGATATAGTGTTTCAGGGTATGATCAGTTCCTCATTCTGAATCATATTATTAATAATATCCTCCTCCTCCAAAATAAAACTTTCCTTATAAAATTGTGGGGAATACTTTCGACGTGACAGTCCTTGGCCGGAGTAACGTAAAACCAACTGTCCTCTTCGGCGAATTAAAACTTCTTAATTAAATATCCTGCTTGGGGCATGCCTCAAGACGTTCCTCTGATGCTAGCACCAGAAATATGATTTACAATTTAAACAAAATAAGTCAAGTAAAAGATGGAAATGAAAATACTATTTTTGGCTGTGACATAACAATTGGACAAATAAGAGATAGAGAACGTACTCATTCGTTAATATCTGACTTAAACAATCTCTGTGTGAATTTGTTCAAGGCTTCTAAAAATAAATGCACAACGAGTACGTCAGCTCAATAACTGATTCTGTGAAGTTCACTCAGAGCGAAATAGCGGTTCGCGTATTTCGTCACTATGTGGAATAAAATACTGCAATCGTTTTGGTGGACATTCGTACGAAGGAGCATTCGTTTTATTGTATCATGTGTATACTTTTGATCTTCATTATAGTAAAAAGCGAACTTTGAGATTTACAAGAACTTAGTTACGAGTACTACGAGTACTACGAGTATTTTATTTAAAGAAATTTCGCACACTTAATCTGTGATATGTTGGAATGTCATTTGAATACACGAGTGTAGGCAAAGGTAGTAGAAGGAAGCCTTGGTAATACAATAAGAAGGAGGAGGTGACACTTTGGGCCATCCGTTATGTTTACTTGGTTAATTCCGGCGATATGTTTTTAGCGATACTAGTGAAAAACCTTTTGGCGCAATTATTGGTTACTATGATTTCTGAAGAGAGCACAACGACAAGTGCCATGCGTCACTTGTTTGTATGAAATGCAGAGTAAACGCAGTCAGTTACATCATATTTTTCTCAGTTATTGCATAGTATTTGAAGTAATCGGTTGATTGAAAGTTGGGTCAAGATGCCAACAGATAGAAAAGAAACGCCGGGTGAATTTATTGTGCGTATGAAAAACCAAATTCCCAATGTTTTTCGGTGGGACAAATCAGCTTTATTTTGTTCACATTGCAATTGTTTGGTTTCTGCGAAAAAAATATTTCAAGTCAAACAGCACATTGATTCAGTGAAACCTAAGGATGCTCAAGAAAGAAAAAAACAGAATTCTGAACGTGAAATGAGCCAATTGTTAACATCAAATAAACATGGGCCAAATCTTTCGGAATTCAATATGGATCTATGTAAAACTTTATACGAAGCCAACATTCCATTAAATAAAGTGAATCATCCGAGTGTAGTACAATTCATAGAAAACTACACTTCACAATCAGTTCCAGATCAAAGTACACTTCGTCGTAATTATGTGCCACATTTGTATGAAAAATCGATTGAAAAATTGCGATGAAAAGCTGATGGAAAATATATTTGGGTTACTCTGGATGAAACAACGGATGTTGAAAAAAGATCAGTTGCGAATTTTGTTTTTAGCATATTGGACGATGAAAATGAGCGCGGAAAAAAGACAAATGCAACGCCAGCACGATCGCAACATTTTTTACTGAATCATTGTCACTTTTATGGCCTAAAGGTATGTAAGTCTTTACCTAAACACCTTTTTTTGCGTTTCTTCTGTATTGAAGGAATTCAATATGACAATGTTATGTTCATTACCACCGATGACTGCTGCATATATGATTTCGGCAATAAAGTCTCTTCAAGTTTTATTCCCAAAAATGCTACACGTTACATGTTTTGCCCATGGATTGCATCGATTGGTAGAATTTATTCGTTCAGAGTTCCATGAAGTAAATTTGTTGATATCAAAAGTAAAGGCTACCTTCGTCAAAGTACGTATTGCTATTTTTATCTACAGTTCAAATTTTTATATTGAACGAACCATTACATTCCTTCACAGTCAGCAGCTCGACGACAGCTGTTAAAGCAAGCAACTCCGAACATTCCACAGCCACCCGAACCAATTGTCACTAGATGGGGAACATGGCTACAAGCATGTGATTACTATGCTGACAAATTTCACGCTTTAAAATCGGTTGTTGATTATTTGGATGATGCAGATTCGGAATGTATTCGAGATGCAAAAAAAGCGTTTAGAGCGTCCAATATTCGACAAGATTTGGCATTCATAAAAGCTAACTTCATGTTCATCGCAGACAAGATCAAAATATTAGAATCGAAAGGACTTGAATTGAAAAAGTGTATAGAACTGTATGAAGAATTTCATTCTATCTTAGGCACAATAACCGACCACCGTTTTTTGAAGAAGTTCGAAGAAGTGTTATTTCGGGATGTTGGATATAGTTCTTTGCTTGAAATTAATGATATTTTGAATGGAGATTCACTAGCTAGCGCTTCAAATGAATATATAACAGCATTGACACCATGTGAAATAACATTTTTTAAATTTGCTGTTGTTATATCCGTGGAATTAGAACGATCCTTATCAACCTACAAGTCAATTTTAACTGAAAAACGGTGGTGTTTCTCGTTCGATAGTCTGAAATAACATCTTGTTTTGACTTGCAACAATGAATTACTATAAGTATCTGCCTAACTGAAATAAAAATGTTTACTAGCCTAGTAGAAAAAACTACATTTTTTGCATTTTCGGTATTTTTTGAGAGATTTTCGAATATTATTTTGAGCTTTTTTTGCATGTTTTCATACATATTTTCGTGCATATATTGTCTTTTTTTGCATTTTTTCGTGCATATTGTAGAGTTTTTCATGCATTTTTGCATGCATATTTTGACCTTTTATTTTGCATGACTATCACAGCTCTAGTCAAGACGCATGCCACAAATAGGAGGAGGAGCTTGGCCAAACACCCAAAAAGGGTATACGCGGCAATTATATATATATATATATATATACCATAAATATTAGCTATTTTGAAATCTGTAACAAAATATATCTATATATATATGTGTAAGCATACAGGGCCTTTCAATTCCGAGTTTGTTTTAATTAAAATTAAACTCATTTTAAGGGGAAGATATAGGGTGTGTACAGATTGAAGTCTCAAGCAAGTGAGATTGTGAGAAAAATAAAAACGCCCGAAAACATGTTTTTATGGATTTTCACCTCTGACTTTCTTAAAACGCTGACGTGATTGACACTTGAGTCCCAGGATCGTGCCCAGCACACAAAAGCACGGCGGGCACTATTCTCATGTAAAAAGAAAACCATGTAGACCTGTGTAATTTGTTCAAAATATATAACTAAATACTACCAAAAACTATAAAACTAAAGCAATTTAAAACAACTTAAATTGAAAGTGGGTGTAGCTCACTTTCGCCTGCTTGGTACAGACTCACAATGATATGATATTGAATATTAACACTTTTTGAAACGCAATCGTGCAAAAATTTTAATTAATTTCTATCAGTTTACCCGTTGAATCAATAAAATTAATAATTGAACAATTGGTAGATTATCATTAATATGAAATATTTTGTTATTTTAAATGGGGGGAAGTGACGAGAAACCATACTCACATCTTATATATTGTAGTATGGTACAAAAACGAGTCAATGCTGGTTAATAATATTAAGATCGCCCCATTGTAGCGTAAAGTTAGCCAAAGAAATTATTTATTGTCATGTTCTGGAATGTGCAAGTAATTCAGTCTCTTCCTTTTACAAGTAGCAGCCATCAAAACAATAATAGCTGTAATGACAAACTCCCACAGGATGAATGATCTAGGAACTGAAAAACAAGCCACCATCTACTGGCTTCCAGGACACAAGGGAATTGAATTAAACGAGAAAGTGGATATAGTAGCACAACAAACTTGAGTGGGGACACTGACGGAACACTGTCTCACTCCATAGTACGCGGCCAACTGCAGCTAGTGCGGAACGATACATTTACAATATGTAGTGAAGTCAACGCGAGAGGAACTCTGGAACACCTACTCTGCCACTGGCCCGCACTTACCAAACACGAATAAACTGCTTAGGTTCTGCATAATTTTCAACCATAGAAAGTGTGGCAGATCAAAAATTACCAGCCTATTTAAATTTCTAAACTGTATATTAAAGACAAAATATAAAGTTCTTAAACTTTCCATACAAACACTTGGTATTACTATACAGTTTCTGGTATATGTGCGATCTAACAAATCCAACCCAACCTAGGTTAGGTCGTTCTTTCTTCTATATTACCTTCTTTTATAAAGGAACACCTGTACTGAATTGACTCAATTTTGCACCAATACCAAAACAGTTCTTATAACAGTATTTTCTTTTTCTGTCTCTGCTGTAATGGGGAATAAACTATTTTAGCCATTGCTTGAAAATGTGATAGGCTCTACAACATTATTTAGTTACAATAAAGGCTTTTAGCTTCGCAATAAAAGAAAATAATTTATTTCACCCAATTTAAAGAACGGCGTGAATTGTAAAAAAGATTGAATTTTCAACTACTTGCGATTAGAATTCGGCGAGTTGAAACTTTTCTTGAATTATTTTTACACAGATCGGCATCTATTTGCTGGTTTTTAGGTAATTCGATCCGTTGGGCCATCATGGCATTGAGTAAAGGAACAGGATCGTTCAAACCTAGCGCACGTACAACCTACAGTAAAGCATGTTGACAGTTCTTTTGTAGTTTTTGGGTGTATTACGTCAAACGGAGATAGATGCGTAAAACAATTATTTGCATATTCTTGTTGAAAATTTGAAAAAAAAAAATGGATTAGTATCATCCCGGGGTCATATTACAACATAACGAGCATATGGCGAAAATTGTAGAGGAATATATTCACTATCAAGAATTTGAAGCTATGAAGTGGACAGCAGAGAGTCCGGATTTAAATTCAACTGAAAATTGTTTAGCCGCTAACTATGCTCGACTTCCTCAAGGAAAAAATCAACTTTTAGAGGAAGTGCAAGATGAATGGCAAATCATCGCCGTACATATCTGAGTTGTGCTATTCAATGTTCAATCGCATGAAACTGCTAAAAAAAGCTAAAGGATATTGAATGAAATACTAGGAGTACTCACTCTTTGTAGATTTTTACGTGTAGAGCCGCAACGTAGTATTTAATTGTGTTTCCAACAACAAAATGCCTGTTAGATATTTCAAAATCTTGACAAAATTTGCTTCAGTATAGCACTATTGTAAATATTCTCAGTGATCATGATGAATTATATAATTGAATCCTGCTCAGTGATGGTGTAAAAAACCAAATGTCAAATCGAATTGTCATTTGATTTGGCGCTAAAAATAAATTATTGCCATGGAATCTGAAAAACTGACCAAAACAAGCTTAAACGAGAAAACCCGAATAAAAAGTGGACGGGAAGCGACGTCGATAAAATCTTAGCGTTGCTGTTTTAGAAAAGGGCTGCAAACGTTATGGACACCTTGGAAGAAAGCTTCTCGAAATAAGAGAAGACAGACGAAGATGTTTCTTTATGTTTCGATAGCTCCTTATAACCGGCAAATGAAACTACTAAATTACGAAATGCTATAACATCAATCTCTGAATTAACTAAAATTCAGCTAGAGCGTTTTACAATGCAAAAATTACAAAACGACTTCGAAAAGGAAAAATTTGGAGCCGAATGGGATTCAAAGAAATATATACAACTAAAGCTTCAGGAAAAAAAAACAGAGCAAGAATGGAGTAAACAGGAATTCGAGCTAAAACGATTAGAAATAGAAAAAAATGGATGCAGTTTAAAATTGAAATGAAATACAAATCCAAAAATTGTATTGTACATAAGTATGCATATACATTAGGCCGGGTAGATTTGGGGGGAGGCAAAAAAATCGCCCATTGCTCTGTGAAAATCATATTCTAGGGATCAAAATAAGAAACTTTGCCGAAGGAACCATACCTCTAAAACGAATTCTGATGTCCCCCAATTTGGGTCGAACTTTTGGGTAGGGGCAAATTTTGAAAAATCCCACTTTGACCCATTTAGAGTTCTCCAATCGAGTCCAAATGTATGACCGACCCCCACTAACTTTGGACGGCCGATCCACCCATGCCAGTGGCACACCCCATACAATCATTTCAAAATATCACCATTTTTGGCCTTTACATGAAAAAATCAGCTAAATGGCTATGTTTTTTCTTTATTTTTATTTATTTATAATAATATCTATTTTTTCTCTTAAGAAATTTATTTAGTCAAAACAAATGTAAATGAAAAAAATAATTTAAGTGAGTTAAGTTGATCCCTAGAATACGATTTTCACAGAGCAATGAGCGATTTTTAAATCGACCCGCCCTAATATACATACATCCACATATACACATATATTTGTATCTTTATTTAGTTTCTGTTGACAGAATTGACCCGATTCTAAAACAAAAAGACGCTATCCCCTCACACCAGTTCGGTTTCCGAAAACAACATTCAACTGTGCAACAGATTCACAGAGTAGTAAACAAAATTACAGACGACTTCGATAAGAAGAAAGCTTTTGACTGAGTATGGCACAAAGGACTTCTATATAAGCTAAAAACCATTTTACCACTTAACATATTTAATATCCTTAAAAGCTACATGACTGATAGACACTTCTTCATAAAATATGACGATGAGTGCTCTGTTATCTTGACGGCGTCTGCTGGAGTACCTCAAGGAAGCGTACTGGGCCCCATGCTATACTTAGTATACACAGCAGATATACCAACGCCAACTACTCGAGGATCAATGATAGCTACATTTGTAGACGACACAGTTTTAATGTCAGCTAACCACAATGAAGAGCAGCAACAAAAACACTGCAAGATACGCTATCGGCTACAACACAATGGTTTGAAAAATGGGGCATTGAGGTCAATAAAGACAAAACACAACATGTAATATATAGTACGCGAAGAAAAAATCTGCAAGATATCCAATCCAAATTAACGGGGAAGACATAAAAATACACTCAAATACTTAGGCATAACGATTGACTCAAAACTCACATGGAAAAAACACATTCTGAACAAGGGAAACGAGATGAAAAACAAATTCCGACAACTCTACTGGCTACTAGGAAAACAATCACCCCTAAGCTTATTTAATAAACAAATGATATACAAATCAATAATCAGACCGACATGGACCTACGGACTAGAAATTTGGGGGACTCCCAGTAAATCAAACTTACAAATCATTCAGAGAAGTCAATCTAAGATGCTAAGGACAATCACAAACGCAAATTGGTACATAAAAAATGACGATATTCACCGCGACCTCGGCATATACACTGTCACTGAAGCAGTAAAAAGAAGCAGCAGTAAGCACATCTTGCGACTATTAGAGCACAAAAACCATGCGATGAGACTGATGCCGGAAATGGAACTTAAACCAAGAAGACTAAAGCGCAAAACACCCACAGATCTTGCTCGTACTGTAATATAAAATAAAATATAATAATATAAAATTATAGAAAACTATGTATTAGTAAAATTGTAACTAAATACCACCAAAGACAATAATGTTCTCTTTCAAAGGGAAGGGGCACTTTAATTCTAAACCCTAACACCAATTACTTATTGTTAATATTAACAGATTGTAATTTATAATGGAACTAAAAAACAAAAAAAAAAAAAAATGGTTTCTAGAAAACATCAAGGAAATATTGCTTGTCGCTTTATTTTACCTTACCTATTGCTGTCTTGGAAATATGTCAAGGTGTTGTGAATTATGCAACAAACCAGGAACTAATTACAAACGCACGCTCGAGTTTTTTGCTTTTAAAGCGCACTCTAAGATCCTTTAGGCTATCAAACTTGTCTTAGTACATCAATCATAATTGAAATTTGTGAAGTGTAGAGCTGCTGTATAAAAACAGACAAGCAATGGTGGGCGTAAAGGTCAAAAATCATCACTCAATATAATTTCTTTATTTATTATTTTTTTTATTTTATTTAATAATTTTCAAATACAAATCTGGATGATTAATTTTGCGCCACCAGAAACGTCAAAAAATTTCATCACTCAAAGTCATTTTTTTATTTAATTTTTTTTAATTTTATTTAATAGTTTTCAAATACAAATCTGGATGATTAATTTTGCGCCACCTGAAAGTTCAAAAAATTTCATCACTCAAAGTCATTTTTTTATTTAATTTTTTTTAAATTTTATTTAATAGTTTTCAAATACAAAACTGGATGATTAATTTTGCGCCACCTGAAAGTTCAAAAAATTTCATCACTCAAAGTCATTTTTTTATTTAATTTTTTTTAAATTTTATTTAATAGTTTTCAAATACAAAACTGGATGATTAATTTTGCGCCAGCACTCAAAGCACACTTCAAAAAGAATTTCAATTGCAAATCAACAACAATCCAAGAGAATCTACTACCAAATATGGAAGAACAATAGATGCTGTATTTGTGAGATATCTTGATAATATTTCATCCAATACGAGTAACGTACTTTAGTTATCAGCGACCAATCGTCACAGTAATACCGGCAGAGGAAACATCGAAAATATATATCCGTATATCCATATTAGTTTGATTATTGAAGTTCCTAAGGCCAGAAATATAAATAGTATACTGCATTATGTTTATATTTATATAAATCAACTAACGGTCGTCTTACCAGTCGTTTACCGGTTTTTAATAATGTACACGTACGCGTACTTCGGTTTTGGAGTATAGGTGAATATTTAAGCACTAAAATATTTGTCAACTAATTTCAATGAGTTTTACCGAAGACACAAACCTCATTAATGTAAGGATAACTAACAGAAATATTTCGCTATACGCACATTTCATATGCACATACGTTTATTAATTAGCAGTTATGCGGATTTTGACAATAACAAAAACAATCAAACAACACGTTTCTAAAAATGGTAAATAAAATACTTGAAGAGAGAAAGTTTCTATATTTAAAAGAAAAATGCACTGCATTTATGACCCTTTAAATAAAGGTAGGTAGGTGGGGTGGTTGTCATAAAGACAAACTTAGACCTTTCGCAGGTCCATTGTGATATCACTGGAGCTTATCCGTACTCTACGTGTTCCTTTTCAAACCATCCGGTAGCTTTAATAAACGAGCAGAGATTCGTTAGTTTTAAATGGACTATGCCCGCTACATCCGTTAGAAATGCTGTATCAAGAGTGCGCATCCTTCTCATAGCTAGGCTTTCACACTCACATAAAAGGTGTCTGACTGTTTTCTCTTCTTCTGTATTAAGACAGCTTCTACAGAAATCGAAGTACGGGAGTCCTAACCTTCTAGCGTGGCTGCCTATTAAACAATGACCAATTAATACACCTATCATTTTTCTTATAGATTCTCTGTTGAATCTTAGCAAGATCTTCGATCGACCGCTGTTCCAGTTCGGCCATGTCTGTCTGCTTAGTTCGCATGTTGTAAGGTTTTGCCAGCTTGTATTTACCTTTTTGATGGTTTCCCTGTCTATAAGTAATTTACAAGTGGCTATGGGCATGGGTATCAGCGCCTTATCCGGTTCGAGATTGAGCGTTGTACCGGTTCGTGCAAGTTCATCCGCCTTGCAGTTTCCTGCAATATTCCTGTGGCCTGGCACCCATAGATAGATACGTCATTTAGTAGTTTAAAACATTCTAGAACTGTTTTTGACGAGTGCGTTTTTGATTCAAGCGCTTTTATTGCCGCTTGACTGTCCGAGTAAATGAAGACTTCATTTGTGGATAATACTCTCGTTTTTATTTCTGTAAGTCCCTCTTTTATGGCAGTGACTTCCGCCTGAAATACACTGCAATGGTCAGGGAGGCGAAATGATTGGCGTACTCCGAGTTTATCGGAGTAAACCCCTTCACCTACTTTGTTGTCCAGTTTTGAGCCATCTGTGTAGATGTTTTAATCATTTTTCTTAACAATAAGCCCGTTATCCCATTCCTCTTTGGAAGGAAATACTGTGACAAAGGATTTATTTAAATTGATGTCCTTGGTCTTACAGAAATCCGTTGTGCCGGGAATGCAGGGGAATTGTTCTAAAATTGAAGAGTGTCCTCTTTGGTTCGTTCTGAGTAGGCCGATTTCTCTTAGTCTGAGAGTTGCTTTGGCAGCTGTTTGCTTACCGAATTGCTCTATTTGTAAAATCTTAAGCATAATATTTAGTGCATCTGTGGGTGTGGTTCTGAGGGCCCCGCAGATGCAAAGACTGACCATTCTTTGTACGTGTACCATGGTTCTTTTAATGTACAATTTATCTAAAACCGTCCACCATACTAATATGCCGTATGTTAGGATTGGTCTGACAATTGCTGTGTAAAGCCAATATACGATAGATGGGGAGATACCCCAATTTAGTCCTATCAGCTGTTTGCAAGAGTATAGTGCTATTGTCGCCTTTTTACTCTATCTTCGACATTTGCCTTCCAAGTTAGTTTTCGGTCTAGTATTAGACCTAAGTAGCGGGCCTCATCACTAAATGGCAGTGCCGTACCACCTAGAATCGGGGGAGCTATATTTGGAATTTTGTGTTTCCTGGTAAATAGGATGAGCTCAGTTTTATTGGGGTTGACGCTTAGCCCATTTGCTTTTGACCAGTTTTCAACCATGTTTAGAAAATCTTGCATGATTTCTCTAAGTGTATTGGGAAATTTCCCTCTTACTATCATTGCAACATCGTCCGCATCTTTAAATAAATCAGTAGAATAAAATGATTAAGTCCTAAAGTCTATTGTTGTCTGAATCCATGTGGAGATAATCCAAAGATCATGCAAGCTATTATACGTACATAGACTGCAAAAATATTGCACCGAATGGAAATGAAATTGAAAATTAGAAAAGCCGGCCGAATATCGCAGTTAGAAAAGTGGTGGTACAATGGCGAAAATGTAAGGTTTGTGGAGGAATTTCACTTTTTGGGTGTCATACTTACGGCAAAAAAGACATTCGGAAAACATTTGGAAGCCAGAAACAACGCAGGCAAGGCAAGCATTAATTGCACCTGGAAGGACTTTCTTGCTAAATGATCAGTATCGTTAAAAAATAAATGGAATTGTTTCCAAGCTGTGTGTAGATCCATACAATCTTATGCTGCCAAAGTGTGCGGTTATACATTATCGGATGAGGTCGACAAACTGTAAAGATACTTCATAATAGTGATCCTAAGGATACCAGACTTCACGCCAAACTATGCAATTTTGCTGGAAACAGCAGCTGAAGAAATCCAATTTCTTACATTGGGACTTCACATGAAACATATAATATTTTTAAAACTTTATATGAGAGCAGACTTCCGCATGAATTGTCGCAGCAAGTGATACGAAAAAACATTTTCTGGTGTAAACATCTATATGAAATGGGCACAGAATTCGGATTAACTTTGGACGCATCAGTAGTACGCAGTGGCACAGCTTTTGCATGCAGTTGCTGACAGAATTAAAGGCTGAACACATCAGAGAACATAGCGAAAAGGTACTTGCAAGTGCATTACGCATATACAAATACTTGACCACACAAAGGGTTCGACCTACATAAAAAAAGGAATGAGGAGTGAAGATATCTCTATGAATTTATGTATGTTAAATGCTAATGCATTCGGTAAAGTGTCAAAAATGTGCAGCCATTGCAATCTGAATGAAGAAGAAAATGTGAAGCATTTTATCGGAAAATGTCCTGTACGCGCTGAGTTTAAAAATAGTTATTTAAAAAAAGCAGAATTAACAGAAAAAGAAATTATAGGCGCATTAAATGGAGAGAACGTTGAGAATTGGGGAAAAATGTTATGTTTTTTGTATTCCACGTTATGCTACAGAAATTATTCGGTTTGAAAGGACACAAAAATTTACTATCTAGAAAATAGAAAAAAATTAGTACCTAGAAAAAAAATATTTTATTGTACAAAATGAACATGTTTAATTTTTTTGAAGATTTAAAAAAAAAATAGTATTTACAAATGAAATCTATTGAATTTTTTAAGGTTTGAAACGAAAAAACAGAAAAATTTGTATCTAAAAAAATGAACTTATTGAAATTTTTTAAGGTTTCAAATGAAAAAAAAAAATTTAGTATATTGAATTTTTAAGGTTTGAAACAAAAAAAAATTAGTATACAGAAAAAAAGAATTTATTTAATTTTTTTAAGTTTTGAAACGAAAAAAGTATTTTAAAAATGAACATATTAAATTTTTTTGAAGATCTGAAAAAAAAAATTGTATTTAAGAATCTAAACAAAGGTATTAAAGTATCTAAAAAATTGGAAAAATTTGAAAGGAAAAGGAAAATATTGAATTTTTTTAAGGTTTGAAATGAAAAAAAAAAAAAAAAATTAGTATCTGGAAAATAGGAGTACCTTGGACTTTTGTTTTTTCGAAACTCCACCGTTATCTTATTAGGCATATGGCAATAAAATGCATTCTGTTGTAATACCTTTTTTTTTTTTGTTTTGTAATACCTTCTGCTCAAATATGAACGAGACGTTATCAATATAAACGACGAAAACATCGGAAAAGTAAAGGAAATTGTGCTTGAAAATCGCACAAATCGCAAAATCGGTTAACGCTGAATATTATTTAGACGTTTTAAAGCGTTTGCGCGAGAACATTCGTCTTAAAAGGAAGGAATTGTGGGACAACAAGTCATGGTTCTTGCATCGCGATAATGCAACAGCTCACACATCACGTCTTGTTCGCGATTATTTGAACAAAAATAATGTTAATATCGTTCCGCAAGCACCGTATTCGCCTGATATGGCTCCATGTGACTTTTTCCTGTTTCCCAAGCTCAAGTTGCCGCTCCGTGGAAAACATTTTGAGACAATTGAAGTCATAAAAGAGAATTCGAAGAACACACTCGAGCTTGACTTGTTTACAGTAGCACAGAAAACAAACTATGTGACATATCACGCTGAAATTTGCCATGTAAGCTTATAACAGTCCTACCAAAAAACAAAAAATGTATTTTTGCCATATGTCATCCGCGGACCGTTTTATTGATAACGTCTCGTTCATATTTGAGCAGAAGGTATTTCTGTAATTTTCTTAAAATTTCCATGAACTACATTTTGCTCGTAAATATGAATACTTCTTCTTCGTCATTTCAAACCTATAAAGCTTTTATATTCCTGCTTCATACAATTGGAAATTTGGCGATGGAAATGTAAAGAATGTCAATGAATATAAATATCTTGGTGTATTGATTAACTACAAACTGTCCTACACCAAACATTTCGATTTAAAACTTGCCAACTCTAAAGCAGCAATAAATTCCGTATGGGTAAAATATATAAATAACCCTCAAATTTCCATTTCTAAATGAATGAATGCTCTTTGATGAGTGCTCAAGATCGATTATGTTATATGGTGCACAGGTTTTGGGGTGTAGAAAAATATGAGCCAGTCGAGAGACTTTTGCGTTTCTTTATTAAAAAACTGATATTTTTGCCGGCAATCCTGCCGAACTGCATGATCCACATTGAAACCAATCTGCCTCCGCAATATTTTCATACTCTCAGAGCTCATATAAATTGTATTATGTTTCTTTGCCAAATAACAGACTTTCGCATATCCTTGCTAAATAGACAGTGCACAAACATTTATCGCAAACTTTGAATATGGAGCCTGTAGGGGGCATATTTTCCGCAGTTTAGAGAAAAACTAAATGTCAAAGAATTCTCGATATCTTTAATCTACGCCTCACGATTTGCATCCTGGTCTGTCACAAAGTTCAATCATTCGTGTAAGGGGAGGCCTCCTCAATCTAAATGCATCTTAATCTTGTAAAGTAACTTCTACCGCTTAACCAGCTTGTAACATGGATGTCCCAGAAACTATTCAGCCCCTCATTGGTACCTGCCCTCTCTATACAAATTTTCGTTGAGCACATTTTGGTGAAAAGACATTGGATCTCTCAAATATAAACATGATTTTAAACGGTAGTGATTATAAAGCTGTGTACAAATTCTTATCTAGCTGCCTCAAATACAGGGAGCTTACTCTTAATGATTTCTCATAATCTGCTTGTTATTTGTTGTGTAATGACTAATTTATATTTTCATTTCATGGGCTTAGCTTTTGAATAAGTAATGTTGAAGAACAAAAAAAAGAATAACTATTTGCCAAATTAATCTTTTTATTTCTTATACCCCCGACTGACAACTTACGAGTATATTAGAGTTGTAATTATTTGAATTAAATATGACATAAAGAATCTGAAACAACAACAACAATATAAAGTTCTTAAAATTAAAACCTTTGTGCTACTTGCAATGATATCTCATAGGAAGTTAAATCAGGTGATGATCCGAGTTCAGACATGGCTAGAAGACCATGTATTAAAGCTGGCCACAGAGAAAACAGAGCTAATCCTTCTAACGAACATACGTATCCCATTAGAAGTAGACATAAAAGTACTCGATGCCACTTTATCGACAAAAAGTGTGGTCAAGTACCTAGGAGTGCAATTAGACAAAAGGCTAGCCTACTGGGCGCATATAAACCATGCTGCCACAAGAGCTGCCAAAGTAAGCGGCGTGTTAAGTAAGCTCATGGCAAACCTAGGAGGTCCAACGCAGAACAAGCGAAAGCTTTTAATGGACACGACGAACTCAATTCTCTTATACGGGTGCGAAATATGGGCAGATTCGCTAAGGGTGCAATGCCGGCGGAAAACTTTGCAATCTGTGCAACGCACCTGCGCTCTCAGAGTGGCTTCGTCATACAGAACAGTATCCGAAGCGGTGTTTATTATCAGGCAAAAAACACAGGAATCCCATTACCACGTTTCTCCGGTATTAGAGTTCAAACGTTCACACTTTGGCAGGCAAGATGGAACTCTGAACGGTATGGTAGATGGACAGCGAGACTAGTTCCCGATCTAAAAAAGTGGGTAGAAAGAAAGCACGGTGAGGTTAACTATTACCTCACACAGTTTTTGTCCGGTCATGGGTCCTTTCGCAAGTATTTGTGGCGAATGGGTAAAGTGAGCCAACCAAACTGCATATATGGAGATACTGAGTATGATGATGCGGAGCACACCTTCTTTAAATGCGAGAGGTGGAACGTAGACAGATCAGGTCTGCAACGAGCTATTGGTGTATTTACACCTGAAGAAATTATCGAGAAAATGATGATAGACGAAGAAAAATGGAATGCCGTCACAAATTTTGTGGAGGATATTATCCGAAAAAAGAAGCGCGAAATGGAAAGTTATGCTGAAGAGCATTGAGGCACTGAGCATAGGTTTCTCAAAACAGGCGACCCTGGACGCAGGTGAGTAAGTAAGTGTCCTTCTTAGGACGCCGTCTTAGCCCTCTACCTCGAAGCAATGCGGAAGCAGTCCCGGGGTGGAGGGAAAACTCCAAGAGAAGAGGAGGGATATTTTTAGTGGAATCACCACACACGTAGTAGCGACGGTTACTAGATGGTGCGAAGGCATTTTTAACCCAACCTCACCGCCAAAAAAAAAAAACAAAAATTTACATCTCAACACACAAAATTGCTTTGAACTCATTGTTTTTAAAAATAGCAAAAGTAGCGTCACTAGAACACTGTAACTTGGTAAATAATAAACCGAATGTCTTGAAATTTTGACAGTATACCTTTAGAGGTTAGCACTATTAAATAACAAAATCGTTATGCTATTAGTAGCGCCATTTGAGGTCAGGCTCTGGACTTATTGACCCATGTGTTTAAGTTATTAAAATTAAAACTACTTCATAATAATATTTTGACCGCGCGTGTATTTTATTTAGTCATGTTAAATTAAAGTTTTTAAACCTACAAAAAATCTTGGAATATGTTTATTATTTCATTTCATTTCATGCCCATTTATTGCCCAAAATCATTTTAACATAGAAGTTTACAAAGTTATGATAAAAATAGATTATTTAGCATTATCCTAACATACATTTGCATTTATGTAGGAGTTTAAAACTTATTTTTCTTTTGATTATACAATAGGTTATGATTATTATTTGGGATGTCTTTGGCATAATTTTAAAACTTATTTATATTCTCCCAAAAAGGGCTTAAAAAGGAGATAACGTATATTAAACTTCTATAATTTATTTGGCTATAAATTGATCAATGTTATAAACTAAATTTTCATCGTTGAAATTGTAAGTATTGTATCGCCTATGATAATATATTGCTTTACTATTTTTATGTAATATATTATTATTTTTTAGTATTTTTAAATATATTGGTGATAAATGTTTTTCTGTTAGAGGTAATGATATTTCCCTTGCCTTTGACAGATATTTGTTTATCAGTTCATTTTCTATGAATGTCAGTTTATCAACAAATCTTACTGACGATTTCATTAAGAAAACGTCTATGCGTGATATTTGACATTTTTCATATAAACTTTTATTAGAAACTCTTTTCCGAAAAGTACCTCTTCTGTAAGGTTGGCGGTTAAGGCCGCTAAAATTCTTGAAACATATCGTTCAAATCGTCTGAGTCTCTCCATTTGGCTCGACGAAATGTTGAACCATATCGGATGAGCATAAGATATGATTGGTCTAATTATTTGTTTGTAAATATTTATTTTAATGCTGTTCGATAGTCCACCCTGCCTTCTTACTAAATTACAATAGCTGAAGAACATTTTTTTTTGCTTTTGTCAAAATGAAATCTACATGCCTTAAGAGTACAAAGGTGAATTTGCTATCCAAAATTATGCCCAAATATTTAATTTGTTCTTTGTATTTTATGTTGAATCCATTTATTTTAATTTGAGGCTCATATTTACGAGCATTTGGATATAAGTTTTTACGTATTCCTTTAACAATAGTTGTTTCGCTTTTATTGAAGTTTAGTTTTAGCTTCCATTTGTGAAAGTATGCATTTAATTCATTTAGGTATGAGTTAACGGCTTCATTGGCTTTGGTTATGCGTCGGTGAGATCTCAATATATCATCTGCGTATGTATATGAGCACTTTAATATCGCAATTATTAATTTCGGAACTTAATGGTGGGTCAGGGAAATCAGCTAAGAAGATGTTATAGAGAATTGGCCCCAACAAAGAACCTTGTGGCACACCTGAGCTAACATCTCTTATCAAAGAATTAAATATACCTGCATTAACATAAAATGATCGCTCTTTTAAATAACCATACAACATTATGCAAAGATTTTTTTCGAAGTTGAACTTCCTGTACATTTTAAATAAGATTCCTTCCACCCAAACAGTATCGAATACTTTTTCCAAATCTAGACTGACTAATATCGTCGCCTGACGTCGATTTAAATTACTACAAATAAAATCAGAGAGTAAAGTTAGTGCGTGGGATGTTGAATTATATGGCCGGAACCCAAATTGATAGTCTTTTAAGACATATCGGTCTTCAATATGTTGTTTTATTTTTTCAAGCAAAAAATCTTCCAATAATTTACTAATATTTGAAAGAAGAGATATTGGGCGGTAATTAAGAAGAGAACTAAACACTAAGTGTTTAGTTTCGGAATGCATTTTATTTTTGCTGTTTTTCATTCTGGTGGGAAATAGCCTATATTAAGTGAGTGATTAAAGATAATTGCTAAGAATCTCCAGAAAGTGTTTGTTGTTTTCTTTAGCAAAAAGTTTGAGATACCGTCTTCTCCACAGCTCTTTTTATTATTTTTTAATCGTAAGATTATGTCAATTTTCTCCGCGTTTATAAAGTGTATCGAGATTCAACTATAGCTTGTTCACCATCAGCTGTTATGCTGTTCGTAAAATGTACAATTGGCTCAGCTGTGTTAGCTAATTCTAACACACTACTTTCAACACGAGCTGTAAAATTTGTATCTCCGAGTTGCTGGTTCTGGCGATGTAAATATTTGTTCAAATTTATAGGCTAATGCATTTATTTTATGTAAGTTTTCTGTAAGACCAATGTTGTCACTACTATTGTTACCAGCCGGATTTGCACAAGGGAAGTCAATATCAATATCGTCTTTATTAATTACAAGGTCTGGTGTCTTTAACACTTTTTTTAATCCACATAATCCCTTAATTTTATTGTATGTTTTGTTATTCATGTGTATATTGTTTATAATTATGCGTTGAAGGTTTAATTCGCAATACCATTCGAATTAAGTGAACTTGATTTCAAAGTATTTCCTTATCATTTTCGGACGGAATAACAAGCTTAGAAAGTATAATATTATTTGTGAATAACGTAATAAATGATTTATTTTGCGAATTTTTAATCTCAGTGCGAGTTTTTAATTTGAACTATAAAAGGAAATGCTTACAACAGTGTTGCCACATGCTGTTTGAAAGGCTACCATATCTCAATAGGAATAAAAGAGTTGGGAACGTAGGAAAATGAGTCAACATTTATGATGTTGAAAAACTAATATAAATTGTGAACATGAAACACGAAGTCAGTAAAATGGTTCGTTGGACACAACACACTTGGTCCTGGCCGATTGCACTGGTTAGAGATTGTGAATTTTTTACCCAAGAATCGGGCAATCTAATTCCTAGGTTAATTTTTTTTGTCATTTGGAATTCGAGTTATCGCCAAATAATGGTTTTATAACGTATTTATAATTGGCGACAATTTCGAAAAATTAATCAAAACAATTATTAATAAAATTAATCAAAGCAATTAAATTTGTTATGTTTCATTTCCTGATTCCCTTTTCATTAAAATCAAACGTTTTCACTGTATTTGCAAAGTTTAAAATTTTTTTTCACAAAAATATATATTACAAATTTTCGATTAATGGTATATTCTAAAAAATATATAAGGAAATGATATTCGAAAAAATATGACCCCCTTTTTTTATTGTAAATCGAATATGTCTAGAAAATATGTAAGATATAAATGAAAACAAATAGATATGTGATTAAAAAATAGAATAAAAATACGAATTTTAGCATTTGCCATACTTAGGTAAAGTTTAACAAGTGGGCATAAAAGAATCGATTTTTGTGATATCATTAGTTTGGTTTGTGGCAGTCCGCTTAGAGTAGCCAACTCAGGTAGACTATGTAGGTCCGTTGTGGTAGCACGGGAACCTCAGTGTTTATTCATCATGGAACCATTTAGATGCTCTTATGAGGCGTAAGTAAGGTTTTATCCCAGCACTGGATAGTTCCGTAAGAGAGTAAAAATGGTATTTTCCTAACAAACTTGCTCTACTCCAGGCTAATACTGTACAATTACAGAGGAAGTGTACTGTTTTTGTTGTTGGAGTGGTTGAATATTTCCACTGAAATAATCCTAATTAGTGACCAGCACCGTTTTACTACCACTGTCTCGTGTGATGATGTCTTTTTTTTGTGTTTCAGATCCATTGCGCAAGGTCCAAGTATAGCAGCAAATCCTTTATCTCTATAACTGAGATTTCTTTAATGTGCTGTAAGAACGGCTTACCGAGAGGGAACGGAGTCGTGCCCTAGTGTGATTCTACTGTTTCTTCTTCTTCCTCGTCTCTGAAACTTCTGGAGTGTTCATGCGGAAATACTCCTAGCTTGGAAGAGTGTCAACGGTCTTCGAGAAGTTCTCTCTTGAGAGGTTAAGCAATTCTCCTCACCATTTCTTATCTATTTGCGGCCAAATCAGCACACACGTATTTTCTTCTCTCCATGACCTATTGGCCTCCTTAATTCCCTAACATCACCTGCATTATTTTTCATTAAAGCTGTTTAGTGTAGAATTCATTACCCAAATTACTGAGGACTGCACTTAATAGATTTAACTACAAGGCAAAAGCTGTATAATTACTGAGTGTTTGATTGCATAGAATTAGGACATTATAGTACATTTTTCTCTTCATTCTCTCTAATAACTACTTTTTTCTTTTCTACTTTACTTTTACCATCAAAACCGTATTTTACTGTTATATAGGGTGTTTCTTTTAGAGGTTAGGTTTTCAAGTTGGCACTACTTTTTTTGTAGATGGTCTTTTTGACAGCTGTCAATTGATTTATGCTCAGTTTGGTTTGCCATTTCATAATGAATAGACTTACACCTGAACAATGTTTGCGAATCGTGCAAATTTATTACGAAAATAATGGTTCGGTTCGTGCGACGCATCGAAGAAAATTTTGTTCAGCGATGAAGCTCACTTTTGGTTGAATGGGTATCATTTTTAAAACATAATGGCAAACCCTTATCTTTATAATAAAGCTAAATTCTTGGCCATAACATTAAATTATATGGGCATTTCCACAGAAATGTCAACCGAAGCCAAAAAATTCAAAGTCTATAAAATTATGTTGTTTTAACATATTTTTATAGAGAATCTATTAAATGTAACTAATGTAAACAAATTTTACATTTGTACAAACCACATTTTGAAATATTCGAATGCAAAGTCGAACCAGTGCAAAATTTCCGTTTTAAACATTTCTGTTGCATGTTTTGTTTTGATTAATGATCTTGATGAGATATATGTATTATGCTGTGACATTTGCTTTTTTAAATCTCGGTTTATATGTAAAGAATGTAAGAAAAATGTAAAAGGAACGATGCGATTGCCAATTACGGTAAATTTTTTCTTTGATTTACAGTATAACTCGATGTCGCGTGCGACATTGAAAAAGAACATTTGTTATCAGTGAGTCGAAGGTATTTGTACAATTTCCATCAAATATTAGTAGCAAATAGATATTTTTATTGCTAATTAAATAAACAAAACTTTGCTGGAAAATAATCAGCGCTTTGCTCTTTTTACTTATTTAAAGCTTGTAGCGTGCGACATCGTAAGTGTAAAATGTACAGATTCAAAATAAATTTTCGTTCGAAAATATCTTTATTAGTATACATATGTAAATACAAAATACAAAATTTTGGAATGTAGATGAGTAAAAACTGTAAACGGTGGAGAGAAAGGTTAAAGGATGATGAAACAAAATTACAAAACTATAAATTAAGAAACAAGGAAAGAATGCGGAAAGCTAGACAGACGTGGAGAGCACTGGCTGAAGGCAAAGAAGATATAATTCAAGAAAAACGAAAATATTATAATCGCGTACGACAACGAGAGAGTCGCCAAAAACTCTTAGAAAATGGAATGTCATATGCACGTCAAAGCCAAAACCTTGGCGAAAGCTGTTAAAAAAGTGGAGAAAGCGATGCCAAAGACATGCACAAAAGGCTAAAAGTTCTTGAAGTCCTGGTAAAAAAATATAAGCAGTTTGAAGAAAAGAAAAACGTTAACCAATCCAGCAGAACCGTACCAGAAAGCCTAATTAATGCCATCAATGCTTTTTATCAGAATGATAATATTAGTGTGCAAGCTTCGGGAAAGAAAGACGCCATTATAATTGAAGGCAAATTAGTAGCTAAGCGCTTTATGTTAATGACTAGTAATGCCAGTTCTCACGGAAAGGGAGCCGTTGATGGAGTTGGAGCCGTCATTAAAAGAAAAGTGTGGCAAATAACAAATTCTAAAAACGTTGTTTTACCAGATGCACTATCGTTTTATCAATGTGCACAAAACAACACAAATGCAATTAAAATGTATTTTATGCCATCTGCTCAAATTGAAAATTTGTCTCTTCATTATAAGTTGGACGAAAAATGGAAGAAAGTGAAAAATCTTCCAGGTATATCGCATTTGCATTCGTTTTGTTGCGATGGCCAACAGTTAGAAGCAGCTAGGACTGCATATTCCAATAAAAGAACTTTATTTGATATTAGTAATACTATTCTCAGTTAAGTTAGTTTCCGTTCTTTGTTTTTACATAGTATATAAGGTTAATATACTTATTTTTGTTTTTTTTTTGAAGATATTTTGTTAAGTTTATAATTTTGGTTGTGAAAATAAATATATTGAATATATTAAAAATCATTTATAATCATCTTTTGCATGTCTAATTACATAAAAAGTAAAAAAATAAACATAAAAAGTATGATGGAACAAAATGTCGCATGCGACAAATTAAATAAAAAATAAACTACTTAATATTTTTGAATAAAATAAAAAGCATTATTAAGATACATCAATGCATAACATTTAAAAATTAGTCGCATTAATATATTTCTTCAGGTTTCGCTGAAAAAAGTGTTTGATTTTTTTGCTTTGAAAGCGACTTCTGTTTTTGTCGCATGCGAATGGCTTGATTTTATGTAATTATCTTGAAAACGAACAATTTCCCAAAATCAACCTTAGCACCAATCATAGTGCTAATCAAGTGCTATTGATTTCGCCTTTTGCCAAAATAAAATAATGTTTTGGTATATGTTTTTTTTCACTTTGAATGCGTACGAATGTCGCATTCGACATTGGAGAAATGCCCATATACGTTTTATTTCATCTTGAAAACCTAACCTTTAAAAAAAACACCCTATAATTTACTTACCGGCGAACATTTTTTTAGGTCTGCAAACAGCCAGTAGGCCCTGGAAGCCAAATTTGGGGAATACGGTGGCTCTGGGAGCGATTCGAAGTTCAATTCATGTAGTTTTGCCATTGCTTCGATTGACTTGTGACACCGGGCGTTGTCTTGATGACACAAAATGATGAGCAAACGCGGCATCCACTCTGAACAGATCTTGCTCATAGTCGAATGCTCATGCAATATAAAGCCAACAAGTTCTTTTGATGTCAGTTAACTCACGCAAATTCTCTTTTCGACTATTCAAAGCAATTTTTTGAATTTTGATGATGTTTTCTGGTCTTACCGCCGCATTTGGACGCCCACTGCGTTCTTGGGTTGGGCATCATCGATATCACTACGACCACGTTTAAAGTCAGCAAAACATCGTTTTATTGTTGTTGCTGATGGAGCGAAGTCTCCATAACATTTTTCGAGTCATTACTTTGCTTGAACGGTATTTTTCCCCTTCAAGAATCAGTGTAAAATTAGAACACGAAATTCTTTTTGATCCATTCTTTTGAGAATAAGAAAAGTAGCGTCACTCTTCGCGCAATAACTCACGAAATAATGAATAGAATATCATGAAATTTTAACGGCTGTCTTTTTAAGGTTAGTACTAACAAAATTTTTTGCTTTTTTATTCAGTTCTCGCAATATGTGCGCTGTGCTTTGGGTTTTTGTCTAAAATTTTACATTTTCAACAGTAATATCCATTTTTTACAATTTCTATGCTGTTAGAAAATATATAGTTGCCCCAACCACTATTAATTCGTACGCTTACGATTTCTTCTCATATACGCCCCGTAGGAAAATCGTAAGCACACCAGTATTTTTTTTTGTAAAAATATAGTTCATACTACAAAGAAACATCATATTGGATTGGGGAAAAAGAAATGTCGTATTTGTGATCGAAATTTGACGCTTTATTTAACGTACTTAGAATTATCCGATTCAAGTCAAATATGCCCCGTTTTGTTCGCAAAGTTGTTGTCATTTAAAAGGCAAATTCATTATCCCCCCTTTATAAAACCCCCCCTCCTTATTTGCAAAAAATTCAGATAACCAGTCTTCGCAAGCCTTTTTTGAGGGCAACTTGGTATCACCAAGGGCGTTTTGCATGGACCGGAAGAGATGATAGTCACTTGGTGCCAGGTCCGGACTATATGGTGGGTGCGATAGGACATCCCATCTGAGCGCCCGTAGCTTCTGGCGAGTCATCAAAGATGTGTGACGACGAGCGTTGTCCTGGTGGAACACAACACCATTCCCATTGACCAATTCTGGCCGCTTCTGGTCAATCGCCTGCTTAAAACAGTCAAGTTGCTCACAGTAGAGGACCGAATTAAGGGTCTGGCCATAGTTGAGCAGCTCATAGTGGATAATTCCCTTTCAATGCCACCAAACACAGCAAAACCTTCCTGGCGGTCAATCCGGGCTTTGCGATGGTTTGGGCCGGCTCGCCGCTTCTCGACCACGATTTTTTTCGCTTGGCGTTGTCGTACGTGATCCACTTTTCATCGCCAGTCACCATCCGCTTCAAAAATGGGTCAATTTTTTTCCGTTTGAGCAGAGAATCGCAAGCGTTGATTTTTTTGCGTTAACACGTGTGGCACCCAAACATCCAGCTTTTTTTGGAATCAAATCTTCTGCAAATGTTTCCAAAAGGTTTTGTGGTCTACACCTAGTTCCCGACTAATCGAGCGAATGCTCACATGCCGGTCTCTTTGGATAATTTCAACGATTTTATCAGTATCTACGACGATTGGCCTACCAGTATGGGGTGCATCTTCGACATCTACTACACCAGAACGAAATCGATCGAACCAACGCTGTGCTGTGAGAATCGTTACAGTAGCAGGGCCATAAACTTCACAAATTTTTGCCACCGTCTTCGTTGCATTTTTACCTCTAAGGTAGTAAAAACGTAAAATATGACGAATTTCTTGCTTGGTGGACTCCATCTTTGACGCGCTATAACTTAAGACTGAAACGTACGATCACAACACAGTCAAAGAGACACTTGTAGTACAGATTGTCGTCTTCAAATCGCCGTTTACCCGATGCCATAAGTACAACGCAAGATATGTTCAAATGTCGGACTCAATTGACAAAATACGACATTACTTTTTCCCCAACCCAATATAACGCAAAATTTCAAACTTTGTAAACAAATTTTTAAAATTTCATCAAAACTTTAAACTTCTTAACCAGAGTTCTTCGAATTTACTCTGGATATGCAGTTTTATAGATGTACATACATATATAAGTATATAATATATACATAATTGGCAAATTTCAAGTGACTACAAAATAATAAATGCGCACTGACGGTTCGAAGATGAGCTGTGGTGTGGGAGGTGGCTGGCAAGAGTAGCTATCTTCTCAGACAGTTAAGCAGCTATCAAGGACTTAGATTCGAATTCCATTTCATCTCAACTAGTTTACAGTGTAGAGGGGAACTAGACTTGTTTGGTTATTGGCTGCAAATTATTCCAACATCAGTTTCCAGTCATTTGAATATAGAACGTAATGAGATAGCAGGTGAGCTACCAAGAAAAAGATCGGCATTAGACACAACAGAGGGTGGCAGTTGCTACCCCATTCAACACAACAAAATCATCCATTGCTTTTCACTACCATACTTTAGCCGAAAGAAGGTGGAAGCAATTAACTACATGCACTACAACAAGAAAAACAAGGCCATCGTACAACATCCCGAGGACGAATTACCTGTTAGGATGCGCTTGCCCAAGCATCCCAAATATTACTGAAATATTTAGAGGTCACTGAAAGGTAGACATGATCCCCTAAAACAAAACAAAAACCACAGGACAGGCGCAGGAGGACAAAAGTTTTGGTAAAACGGCGTTAGTTGCGTTAGGATTATTTCAATGGAAATACTCAACCATTTCAACAACAACAAAATAATGTTGATTTTTGGCAATTTTTTTTCGCTAAAGGGTCACTGAAAAAAAGGTCTAGTACCGCCAAGAAAAAAATACCGACTTGCGATAATTCGTTAATTTCAAAACCTCAATACGTTGAGATTCAATATCTTGAAAAAATGGCGGTCCCATCGCTAATTCGTTTTTTTGTTTTTTTTGGCCAACAGAGAAAAACTCTTTCCCTTTGTATTTCGGAAAAATAAATCATAATAGACATAGCACTAGTTAGGTCCGTAGTGAAAAGGCAAAGAAGCGTAAACATATGTAAACTTCATCGTGTTTTGAAAAACAATGCATAATTTCGGCAAAAACCTGAAGTGGCTGCAGAATTTTATATTGCTTCATCAACACTCACTTCAATTCCAGAAAAGGAAAGTTTGAAGTGCTAGCACCTTCGAGTAGTAAGCAATTGGAAAAAGGCCTATGAATTGTAACTTTCGCTAATTCAAACCTCGCTCATTAATTCTTGAAATATTACTGGTCCTTTGTGATTACGAATTACCAAAATTCAAGTATGTATGTACGAGTATGTGCATTACCTGACAAAATTTACTAAGCAAATATTTACTTAAATTTCAGTGGCTCTGGTCAATGAGACTTCTATTGTTGTATAAATAACAAAGAAAGAAGTAAATAACAAGTTTTTTTTTATATATTTTCTTCATGTACGCCCAGGCGTATGGAAATGCGCTAATTTGTTGATTCCTTGTGGCAACAAATTTAAAAGCTGAATTGTTGTGAAGTTTGAAATGTTATTCAAATTCATTAAAACTTGCATTGTCTAGAAGTTGGAAATCTCGCCGGAAATTGTTGTACGAAATAGGTGTATAGCATGCGACTCCTTCTATGGCTGCCTTGCGGTGGTACACAAATTTGGCGAGAGATTTTTGATTGGGAGAATAAACAAATAACTTATTCATATTCTTATTCAATCCAAATACTCATCTCTTTTTAGATTATCGCTAAACACCATCACATCAGCCTGATTTGAGCGCGCAGACCGCTGGACGCGAAAGGCTGAGGGAGGCCAAGTTACGGAGCTTTGTTTTTAACGACAAAATTACTTAAGAATGTTCGATAATATATTTTCTTCTCATTTTCTTTATTTATTTAATCTCTCTAGTATGAGAAACTAACAATAAGTTTCCATTTGTGCCCAGTGTGTCACCATTTATGTGCTAGAGTATTATGTTTCCTTACTAGAGCTAAGAAACTAATTATTTGTTCAATGAAATATACATATTTATAATATACTAAATCGGATGTGAATGTGATGGAAGAGAATAAATGGAGGGCGACAGAAAGGTCGAGTTTCCAATCTCCGATTTTTCGTAGCTGGGAGCCCGAAAGGCTTAATTCTCAGTTTACCTTAAAGCTTCCATTGTTCCTCACGGTGATTGTGTGCGATGTTTTTTTATGTGATGCAATTGGATGGAGGGAGCCGGAAAGATCCAGGCCCAGTCTACCTTCAAACTGCATTTATCTTTCATGACGATGAGGCTGAACTGAAAGCCGTAATGGTTGAGATTCCGTTGCCTTCGTGGACGGACCCTCGTGCGAGATGAGATAATTACGATAGTGCAGACTTGAAGATGCCTTTTTTCTCAATGGTGTGTGACCTTCATTTAGAAGTAGTAGTTCGATAAGAATAAGTTCGATTTCACGAAGAGGACGGTAAGCTAATCAACTTATTCTGGGACCATAGTGCCTGCATAGGAACGTGAGTGGGCTCGTACACGATTATATGTATAAGTACAAGAAAGTGGTGACAGGTTCTTTGTAGCCCATAAAAAACGTGCTAACTTCATTGTACCGAGTTGATATTGGAATACACGCTATCTTAAGTCGTAATTGATTAACTCTTTACCGCATGTGAGCCCATATATAGTATTGCAGTTTTGATTTAATTTTATTTCCAAATTAACCTTAATCCCATGATGATGGGTCGTTCGTGTGCGGCCAATTCGTTGAGAAATCATGTTTTTTTTTATGAAACTAACTGCAAAATCTACTCTATTATGATACAGGGTGGGCCATATAGCGTTTGCGTTTTGAACCACCTATTTTTTTGAGAATGGTAACACAAATGACATGTCAAATGTGTTCATAATTTACTTAAAGGTGTGACATCTACGAAATGGGACACTATACGCTTGAACAAAATTGGGAAATATTGAAAACCTATTTCCGAGGTGGTTAGTCTTCTTCTTCTTTTCTAATTTTTCACATCGGTGGCTACGTCAATAAGCAAAATTGTCGGATTTGGGGCTCAGAAAATCCACACGTTACTGTAGAGATGCAAATGCATCCACAACGAGTCACTGCTTGGTGCGGTTTTTGGTCTGGCGGCATCATCGGGCCATTTTTTTTCGAAAATGAGCGAGGAGCCGCGGTTACAGTAAATGGCGAGCGTTACCGTGACATGCTCAACGAGTTGTTTCCAAAAATTGAAGAGGATGACATGGATGACATTTGGTTTCAACAGGACGGTGCAGCTTGTCACACTGCCAAGGTTACTTCCAGAGACGATTGATGCTTTAAAACACGAAATCGAAGTTGCCAATCATGAAATTGGAGCCCAAACAATCGAAAATGTGCTTAAAAATTGGGTTGATCGAATGACCTACTGTAAAGCCAGTCGTGGCAGTCATTTGAACGATATTATTTTTCATTTATAAATAGCAATGTTTAATCTTCAAAATAAAAAAAAAAATTTGAAAAAAGATTGATTAGTTTTTTTTTATAGCCGATTTAAAAAGCAAATTTTACATGGCCCACCCTATAGAAGGAGAGGAATACCAATCAAAACAAATATCAGACGTTGTTCCTCCAAGACAAATTTTTTTCGAATTCATTAACGATGCCTTTTATTTATCGTAATGTTTTATTATTGTAGAAATATAACAAATCGTGAATTGCGAAAATATCTCAAAAACTTATTAATAATAGGTTCACACATAAGTTGATTATCTACTTTTTCGAGCTTAACTCCCAATCCGTAATTAAAAAGCCAGCTTATCCATACAAAATTGGTCTTCCGAAATCTGAGATGTTAAAATAATCCTAGATTATAAAGGTACTTTTTTCTGTACCCGTCTGAGTTTTCTGCTTATCGATAATTTTACTAGGAATGTAAGGAGAAACGCCGAAGTAAAAACTAAATAATAAAATGGATGCCGGCAAAGAAAAGAGGTATTAGACATAATTCTACACAATTTCGTTAGATTTTATTAATTATCCATTCATATCACAGAAAAAGCATGTCTGCGTAGACATTGGCCTCCAACTGTTTATTATTAGCAGACAATTGCGCAATTAAATTAGCTACTCCTTCTTCTTGTATTTTCTTCATATCGTTAATAATAATTAAACAAACCAAAAACAATAAAATATTCCACCAAACCTAATTTCTATGAAGAAAAACCTCTCAAAACAGCCTTGACTCCTGATTGTCAATTTTGAAGCTAATCTGCCATATGTGAACGGATAGATTAAGTTTTGTGGATTTATTGCTAATTACTGCATATGTGAACGTACTTTAAGACAAATTGTTCACGGGTAAATGATTATTCTGATCACATTTTAAATTTAGACTACGTTTAGTAATCAAAACGCATAAGACTCAAAATCACCAAGGTGCAGAATTGGCTTTGCTAGCAATGTAATGTCTTAAATCTTGACTTATTTGAGAAAAAAAAAAGAATAAATTACTTCAACTAACCTGTTTTGTGTCTACATCAAACAATATAACTAATTACTAAAGCAAATTTTAAATAAAATCAATATATGTACATACATGCATGGATAATCATTTCGGGAACGCGTCCTAATGTACAATCTTCAGCAACAAGTCCAAAAATTAATATAAAAATTTAAGGTAAGTTACCCGCACAAGTCATTTCAGTGAACGTATCGATAACAGATCAAAAATAATTTTAAGTGAATGCAGCCATTCGGTGTCTAACGTCAGTCGAGGAAGAAAGCAATAACAAAGCGGACTGTCAGAGTATTTATCGTCAAATAAAATAAATCTAAATCGTAAGTGCCTTTCAAATCAAATGATTGTTATTATTGAATAATTATTCGTAGAGCGTACATCAATAGTCCGTCAATTCGTGAACGTAATTATTACATTTAATTATTGATAAAATTCTTTTTTACGACACGAAATAACAAAGTATTTTCCTATTCACTTAAGATGGCCGCCATCTAATCAAAGCGCGTGCTTATTTGAAATCGTCATTTCGTGAACGTTCATTTCGGAAACGTTCCCGGGCATGATGACACGTTCCCGAAATGACTGTTGCGTTGTCGGAATGATGATTATTATTTCTAAGGGCGAATCATTTACAATTTTTCAATAAATTTATTTTAAAATTTTGTTTCTTTATAATTACAGGATAATGGAAACTTCTGATAAAGAAAAAAAAATCTCAAAAAAACCTTAAAATGGATAGTGCAGCTTATTTGCGCCAAAGAGAAAAGGCGAATGCTAGAAGAAGAAAGTTTTTGGTTAAAATGACTGAAGAGCAGAAAGAAATTAAACAGGCTAAAGACAGAGAATATTATAGAAAAAAAGGCGAGGCTGGTCATGGTAAAGGCCCAATGGATGGTGTAGGAGGATACCTAAAAAGAACAGCTAACAGACATGTCTTGATGGGTATTGATGTAAGAACAGCTTCAGAATTCGCCGATTTGTTCAAAAATGCTGCTATCGAAGTCAAAGTAATCTTAGAAGACAACGAGATTGAGGAGAAAAACCGCGTTCCAAAGTCTCTGGATGCTATTCCAGGTATAATGGACATCACAATAGTGTACTGGCAAAAAGGACTAAACGTTTTAATACAATTATATCGATACGAACATTTTCATATAGAGCTAAAACTATCGAAGCTTTCTAGCCTTTGTAATATGAGTGCAGTTGAACCTGAGGAAGTTTTTATGCCTGCAATTGAATCTCCTGTTGACGAAGAGCCCATAATCACAGATAACGATTTGAGATTTAAAAATAGAGTAAGCATTTATAAATCTGTATACTGGTCATCTTCCTCGGACAATGAAGATTTAGAGACTATATCTCGTCGTCAGCAGATTAAAGTTAAACAGATTGATGTTGAAGCAAATACGACTTATGGCAGAGAAAATATACATGAAAATCTCGTATCCCCTGGGACATTCTTGTTAAAGTTTCTACCGAGAAGCCAAATGTTTGCTTCAGATATGTTGCTACCTGCCAGACATTTGTCGATGACGATGATGGAGAAATCTTAGTAACCTTTTTGAGATCTGTGCGTAACAATATTAGAAAATTTAAGCTGGAACCTAAGGATATATCATATATTGATTTTGAGCAAGTAATCAGTATTATTCCAACATCAACGCTAAAAAAAGAAAAAAGTCAAGAATATTATTATTTTGATAATGACATTGATGTTTTCGAAAAATAATAAGTTTTGTAAAAAAAAAATAAATAAATAAATTAGTTATTTTAACCGTTGTTTATAATTTAAATATTTCCTTATTTCTATCTAATTATATCAATATCATCATTTCGAGAACATTTTTGTCATTCCGGGAACGGTTGATCATTTTCGGGAACATTACAATATTTCAATAAAATACGCATAAATGGAGGTACTTATTCAATATTATATACATATATATTTATTACATTACAGAACTTTTGTTCTGTACATATTACGTTAATTCGATTATATGTAAGAGTTTTAAATATTTTGAAATTTCTTAAATTGCATGCGCAATAATAGCAACTTCTTTAATTTTTTGACGTATTTTGCTTGTAGAAAATTTTGAATATATTGATTTCATTATTGCTTATTCAATATAGATACATAATATACCCATATTTTTAAACAAAGCTCAAATTATGCGCTTTGTTTGGTTTTTGCGGATTTTATGAAACTTAGGAAAACGTTCAGCATCTGATGGTGTTCTGCAAGATATTTACTACTAAGCAATATTACTAAAAAAATAAAGAATTCTGTGCGCTGCCCTATAAAGGTTTAAAATTATACAAATTAAACAACAGTATCAACTAATAGTCATCATTATAGATTGCAATTTTTTTTGTCATAAAATCGATTTTGAAATTCGCAACCTTGGTGATTTTGAGCCATAAGTTCCATTATTTCCATTAATTTTCTTTAATGTTTTTGTCATTTAACAACATTTTTGGAAACTGATAAGCAATCAATAAACGTTCGGATTTTAAACTTTGGTTTTTTGGGCAAACTTTTTGACTGGTACGTGCACTTCTGTTAGGTGTGTTTGTGGCGTGCACATACATAAACAACATTTTTAAGAGCAAAACCGATTTAGAAAATAATTTGCAATACACTTAGATTATTTTTAATTTTTGGTTTTAGCAAATTTACTTAAATTTTAACTGTTTTGTAACATAACCTCAGTTCTTTCGGAAAATAAAGATCAGATTATTTAATATCTCACAGCAGCTTGATGGAACCTTTCTGGAAAACCGAAACCACTCTTGTAAAACGGAGAACGTCATTCAATTTATAAGCCCTCATTTAACCGAAATCAACTATCTAAACTTTTGACCAAATTTTGAATTTGCACAGTGTAATCATTCTGCAAGTACATTCTGGGCGAAAATACCCTCAAAAATAGCGAAAATACCAAGATATTGGTAGATTTTAATGAAACTTCACATAAATAAGTTTTTGAGGTGGCTGATTACGAATTTTCAATCAGTTTTTTAAAATTCAAATGGCGAATCTAATATGGTGGAGAATTTCTAAGGATGCTAGACGGAAGCCTAGTTCGGCTCGTAAAAGTAGCGCCTGCAGTTAAACATGGTTGGATTGCTTTATTTCGACTATTTACTCAAATAGTATAAGAAAAATATCCATGCGAGAAAGCTGTTTGCAATTGTGCTTCCGATTCTGCAGAACAATCAAAAACGATTTATGTTATTTTGAGCAGACTGATATAGAGAACGAAATTTAAAATCCTTACAAAAATAATATAAAAAAACTTAAGTTAAACAAATTTGCAAAAATTTATAAAAATTTAAAGAAATATGAACAAAAAATGTAAAGGAATTACGAAAAATTTTCAAAAATTAAAAAAATAATAAGAAAGAGGTCTAAAAACAGCACGACAATCTTCTCACGATGGACCCTGAAAACTAAATTTGTTGTAGGTAAACTGCAGACCAAAATACGTGAGTGCGAAGCTTGAGATGCTGACCAATAGGAACATCGCCCCAAAATTCTACCAGAAAGTTCGGCGGGTGTCAAGACCAGGGCGTGTTCCTGTGTGAACAAAGACGGCGATCTGGTGGCTGACATCCAGAGCGTACTTAAATTACGGAGAGACCACTTCTCGAACTTCTTAAATAGTGGCATTGTGCATGTAACAGAGAATGTGAAGATCCCGATACCCCAATCGTTGACGATGGAACTGTCGTTATGCGTATTGATAATATATTTACATTTATATAGGAGGTGGCGGTTTGGGTTAAATTGGATTTTTTTTATTATATATATATGTATGTATATATTTACGTAGTAACTGCGCGAAATTTTTATTTTTGCCTTCTCGATATATCGCATCCCATCCAAAAACTACTGACTCAAACTTAATACGCTCATTAGATTTAGTTTTGTCATAGTTTAACATACAAATTAACGGAATTATACGTATACGGAAAATTCCTCATAAAACTATACGAATGACACTTTACCTAAAATATACACTTGCTTTCGTCTAAATTGAGCACTTCTTCACTTCTTTGGTTAGATGCATGCGTATGTACGTATGTATGTATATTTATTATCGCAAATCATACGCATTTAACAAAGTTTTATATAATATTTTGTTAAGTAACTGTTTACTTTCAAAAACAGAAGAGAAGAATTTTAATTAAACAACAAATATCAGCACATGTTGGAAACCCACTTGGCAAAGCCTTGGCTTTATATATGTAAGTAGTTGTCCACATCTGCATGAGAATATCCACGCCAAAAAGCAAACCAACAACATACATACATATGCATGTATACATACAAAAATCAATAGACATGAACTGAGAGCAACAGCAGCCGTGGTGTTGTGCCTCAACGAGTAGGATCGCGAAAAAAAGATTACAAATTGTCAACAACCTCGTTGTCTATTCGACTGCGTGGCGGAAAACAACTTCCGGCGTGAGCGAAACTAAATCATAAATATGCATATGCACGTACATATGTATAGTAGTATAATATTCACACATTCATGCAAAAACATATTGGCATATGTACATACATACGGATGTCTAGAGCTCAAAAGATATAAAAATAAAATATGTAATATTCAATCGTAGTAATTTGCAATTTATACTGACCAACCAAAATGCACACATACGCACTTTATTTGCGTCATAATGCCAACAGAAAAATATAAAGAGAGGGAGAGAAAACGCCACAAGAGTTATTGTGTCATTTATAGCGTAGCGTATATGTATTACAAGAGGGCCTAACCGTAAGGCACATACATACATACATACAGAATGCCACAAACAAAACAGCTGCTTCTTTTGAAGCCGGTGCTAAACATCGAGAGTAACGCCAGCGCAGGCAGCAACGGAAGCAGTAATGTGCCGCTAAAGTCAACAAAAATGCAGACGTAGACATCGTAACGTTGGCTCAAAACGATGCAGAACTGACTCAACACAGAACGAGCAACAACACTACCATAAACATTGCTTGAAATTTACACTAGAATCGAGGAGAAATAGTTAAAACTAAAAAGCTATGAAGACTTTGGACGCTGCCACTGCGTTAGTTTTCTGTAGCAGCGACGACTGCAGTAAAACGTCGCGCTCTTTTGCTTCTTTCGTTCATCTACTCGTTTGCTTATGCATTTGCTCGTTGTTATTGCTAGCTGCCTACTTCGAGGCCATATTGGATTTTCGTATATTGAATTTTTCATCTTCGTTTTCAAATAGATTTTACATGCTTTTTCGTCCTTGTTTTCTACGAATTACAACCAGAAATATGTAGAAGACTGTCTAAATTATCTTTTGGTTAAGAAAATTCAATGCTAATTTGATTATTCGTGGGAGTAAGAATTAGGAATACTTTGATGAATGAAATTTTTGCAAATTTTTTTTAGATTCTTTGCATTTGTGCTACTTATGTATGTATGACAATTTTGGCAACAACAATACCATAGATATGAATGTGGCGCATTATATATGGATGTGTGTACGTGGAGTGTAGAGCCTATGTAAGTCAGTGTATACCTCTGTATGTAGGTATGTAGTATGTAAGTGGGAAACGTGTTTCTGGCATTCGCTTTGTTATGGGTTTTGTTTTTCGTCGACGCGGTACCACTGTGGGTTGTTATTCTGACTGCTGCTGCTGCCGTTTTTCGATTTTGATGCTTTATTTTTATTGTGCTTGCTGGCGTTTGCTCCCACAGTCGTTGTTATTTTCCTCAAACTATTCGTGTAATTGATTTGGGTTCGTGTTGTCGATTGTGTTGGCGTCGTCGTCGTTGTTGGCGTTGACGTTGACCTCGTCTGTGTGTTAATCACTGTTAAGCAGTGAAATGCCGACTCGGCGATGACGAAGATAAGCCACGTCGTGAATATTATACATACATATGTATGTAGATGCACCTTGATATCAGCATTTCTTTAATAATTTAATAGAAAACAATTAAACAATTAAAATAGAAAAGCTTGGAAAATCTCTAGAAACCAGGTACATACATAAGTATGTACATGACTGGGGCGAATGTGGAAAGAGAAAATAGATAGCTTATGTAAAAAGCTGTCTAGAGCTAATTGACTGCACCGTGTTTAATTAATATTCATCTATTTGTATAAATGTACATACATATGTACTTATGTATTCATCTATTTGTATAAATGCATGTACCATATACACACCCATCCACATGTCCACAGATAAATACGTACATAAGCAATTTATGAAATTTTCATTTTAATTTTTTGTTCTGGTTTTGTTTCTTTATATCGTTGTGCCCATTTCTCCTCTTCCGTTTATGAACTCTTTTCCCCTCTTCCGCTTTGTGAGCACTTTTCCTTCCTTTTAGACTCATGTTCGTAGTGACGTGCTTGTTGCCATGAGCTATTACTTGTAGCGGACGACGACATTTTGAAATTGAGTGGCGCACCCGTGTTAAGTACATACATATACATATATACATACGTATGTATACTAAGTGCGTATGGATGTACACTTGTTTTTACAGATATATGAATCTATTCATACATACGTATGTATATAGGCATGGCTATTTAGTTGAGCAAGTGGCACAGAGGGTTGACATGGAGATTAAGTTTTTGTAAAGCAATATGGCGAACGGAAATTGATTTCCATTTGATCGTTGCAATTGCACTTTTAGGGCTTTTACAAGCATATTTACTGCTAATTTATACAAACCAACAACAGTAGGCATGCGGTCACCTTGACGCCTTCAAAATTACTACAAACTCGTTGACGCGAAGATGGACGAGTACTTTCGTGTGATGTCATTCCTTCGCGTGTTTCAGGTACTAATGAAGCAAACAATTTTGGAAAGCATCTTGGGGGTACAAATACGAATACTTATGCATATTGTGCAGGTATGCGAACATTCGCATTCATACATACGTACATAAATATATTCACATTTATGCACATATCGATATACATACATACGCACTTACGCAATTGAGGTAAACGTGTAGAAAGGTACTTAAATTTAGAACAACGATCGTTGGAAACTTGTTTTACTTAATACGTGCACACGCTCATACATACATACATATATACATTTAGTATTGAAATTTTTCTGCTGAGTCATAGTTGCCCATTTTTGTTGTCTTCTTTGTGTCGCATGTTTAAGTCAATTTTCTACTTCAATTCTAAGGATTACAACTAAATTCATGCCTGCCAATTATTTTCAGTTTGTGTTTAACATTGAAATTGCTAATTGAATTATTTAAAAAAAATTCCTTTGCAAAACTGAGGCAATATTTTCCTGCCTACGGATTTCTCGCGATATAACTGGATTTACGCTTTGAAAATTTGTTCGCATTGGATCCCACACAATTTGTCAATCGCTCAAAAAAAGGCTCGTGTCGATTGGTCGAAGGAAATGCTCAAAAAATACGATCGCGGGGCTTCGAAACACGTCTATGACATCGTGACAGGTGATGAATCATGGATTTACGCGTATGAGCCCGAAAGTAAACAGCAGTCGACTGTATGGGTGTTTCAAGATGAGCCAAATCCAACAAAAGTTGTTCCGTTTTTCGACACCTGTAGAAGCGGTTGCGGCATTCAGAATGCATGTTTTGGAGGTACCTCATTCAGAATGGCAAAAGTGCTTCGACAATTGGTTCAAACGCATGCAAAAGTGTATAGATCTTCATGAAGAATATTTTGAAAAACAATAAAGTGATTTTCGATGATTAAAATTTGTTTTTGTTCTCTAATCCCGAAATATAAAAGGCGCCCCTCGTAGTAGTTGGTTTAATTGGAATTGCTTTGCCATTTATTTTAACTGGAACTGCAGTAAATTTTGTTTTGGTAGTAAATATATCCTGTACGGTTTTGTCTTCATTTATTTTTAGGCACCAGTTATCGAACCATTCCTTAACTGCGTTTGTGTATCGCTGCAGTTTTTCAGCAGCGATAGTTAAGCTTTTGTCCGATGCCAGTAGTATTGTATCGTCTGCGAACGTAGCAATTGAAGAATTAGTTTTGTCAGGAGGTGGTATATCTGCGGTGAATAAAACATATAGTAGAGGTCCAAGAACGCTTCCTTGCGGAACTCCAGCAGTTATTTGATGAATATCTGAACATTGATTGTCATATTTAATATAGAAACTTCGGTTAGTTAGGTAGCTTTTTATGATAAGATAGTAGTCAAAAGGGATCATTATTTTTATTTTGTGGAGTAAGCCTTTGTGCCACACTTTGTCAAGCGCTTTAGATACGTCCAAAAATACTGCGGCACAGTATCGATTGTTTTCAAGGTCTGATTGGATTTTATTTGTAATTCTATGGATCTGTTGGATAGTCGAATATTTTTTTCTAAATCCAAATTGATGATCCGGTATTATACGTTTTTTTTCCAGAAATTGGCTTAGTCGACCATGCAGTAATTTTTCAGCAATTTTAGATATTGGCGGTAGTAAGCTTATTGGTCTATATGATGACACGGTAGTTGGATCTTTACCCGGTTTTGGCAATGCAATAATCTCTGCCACTTTCTAGAGTTTCGGAAAATATTGCAAGCGAAACATTGCATTAAAAACGTTTCGCAAAAATATATATGCTTTGGTTGGTAGCTCCACTAATGCTTTTCCTGTTATCAAGTCATATCCGGGTGCTTTTTTATGTTTTATTCCTTTTTTGATACAAGCTATTATTTCGTGTGTATTCGTCCTTTTTATTTTTGTAAAGTAATAATGGTAGTTGTTTTGGTTGACAATTCTTTTTCTTCGTCATTTGATAGAACCTCTTCAAAGTATTTTGCTAAAGTTTTCGCTTTTTCCACTTTTGTAACGGTCCATGAATTGTCATCTTTCGTTAGTGGTGGTTGATGTTTTATTAGGGTTTTTAATGTTTTAGTACATTTCCAAAGAGAGTATTTTGTATCTTTGTTGGGAGTCAGGTTCTTCAAAAAATTTTCGATTTCTTTGTTATTTCTTTTGTTTAAAGTATCCTTAAGGATTTTTGTGGCTAAGTTTAGTTTTCTCTTGTCGTCAGGTGATCTATTTTTTTGCTATCTTTTTCTTAACTTTCGTTTTTCTATAATTTGCTTCTTCATAGAAATGTCAGTTGCTGCTGAATTTGTTCTATTTACTTGCTTTGGTGTCGATCTGATCCCTGCTTCTAGTACTACGTAATATCACATTTGGTATAAGTTGATCGTCAATATGGTGGCGGAATTTTTCCCAGTTGGTTCTGTCATTAAGTATGCGAAAAGATGTATCTATAGATTTTATATAACTTGCATATTCAAGTAATATCGGCGAGTGGTCAGAATAAAGTTCATAGCACGACTGAATTGTCAATTGGTTATGGCGTATGTTTTTGGTTATGCAGAAATCGATCAAGCCTGGAATTTTCTTTACGTCAGTTGGCCAATAGGTAGGTTCTCCGGTACTTACAAATCTGCAATTGTTTTTGTTAATTGCGTTAATTAGAATACGACCCTTTTTGTTGGGTGGTCTTGAGCCCCAGTCAATGTGTTTTGCATTGAGATCTCCAGCTGCAATAAATCTATTGTTAAGCGTTCTTATGTATTTGTCATATTCATCCGAGTTTATTATGTGGACAGTAATTTGAAGAGATAGATACTGGCCCATTTTTGTCATATATTTGCAATGTCGTGGATTGAAGATGAGGCGTCGAATACTGGAGTTGTTCTATGTGAGTTATGCTTGATTTAATAATTATAGCTGTCCCTCCATGGGCTCTTCCATAAGGATGGTTTGTCACATACATTTTATAATTAGGAAATTTCAGAAAACTTTTGTCAGTAAAATGTGTTTCTGCAATCAATGCAATGTCAATTTCTTTGTCAACTAAAAATTGTTTTAGTTCTAAATAGTGCTGCATTAGTCCATTTGCATTCCAAATTAGAAATAAATAAATTAAAAAAATTAGCCACTGATTCGATATTTTCTGAGTTAACAGTTGATAACAAACGACTACTCTCTTTGGAAATGCACAAAATATTAAAAAAGATCAAACTGTCACATTCCGCCAGTAAAAAGTGCAACTGGCATCTGGGCGAGAAGTCATAAGGATAAAGCGGTAACATTTGCAAAGCATCTATCCAATATCTTTCAACCGACGGAAAATGATTGCGATGACTTATATTCCTTCTTAGATAAAGAAACCACTCTAATCCCACACATAACTAACTATAATATAAGCGAACTGAAAAGGGAAATCAAGCAACTGAAAGACAAAAAGGTACCTGGATTTGATTTAATCACAGCGGAAGTATTGAAACAACTACCCAACAAAAGCCTAATAAAATTAGGCAAACTATTTAATTCGTCGATCTGACTACAATACTCGTATGCTCCAAGCCTGTAAAGGTTGCGGAGATGATTATGATTGCCCAACTAGGAAAGGATCCGCATATTATTTCCTCTCACCGGCCAATCTCCTTGTTGCAACAAATTTCAAAATACTGGAAAAGCTCATGCTAAATCGCTTAAAACCAATCATTGAATCTCGTATTTTTATACCTTCACACCAGTTACATATCGCAAGGCCGGTACGGGATCTATTATTGATCTAACCCTTGTCAGCAGTTCACTTTTGCAGAAAATCAAGTGGCGAGTAAGTGAGGAATTCACTCACAGTGACCATCAGGCAATTCTATTCGAACTGTCAAAGAATAAAAGAGTACGCGCAACTAAGCCAGTAGGATAACGATTAAAAAAAGTAAAGTCGAGAGCTTTAAGCAACTGTGCAACGATGCGGACATAAACCCATGGGGTACTGCATACAAAATGGTATTAAAGAAACTGGCGGGACAACGAACCCCATCAATCGGATATCCAGTTATGCCTAATCGAATTGTAGTGACGCTATTTCCCCAGGGACCGAGTATAGATAGATTAGAATCTGCAGATATCGTAAACACCCAGCGGATTCCAGTCGTATCTGCAATAGAGATAATGGAAACGTGTAAGAAAATCGGCGACCGAAAAGCACCGGGGCCGGATGGCATACCAAATGTAGTCCTTAAGGCGGCTGTCCCCTTGAGTTTTTCCTACACAGTGGAAATTGCAACGACTTGTGTTTGCCTACTACTACTACCGATTTGCCTACTGGACACAACAGGCAAAATACTCGAGCTTATTATTTGCAATAGATTGCCTATACTAGAGGGGAAGGGAGCATTGAGTACAATGCAGTTTGGCTTCCGGAGAAACCGTTCGACGATTGATGCAGTTACTACGGTTGTCAAAACGGCTATTAAGGCAATAGAAGTAAGCGGTGACGTTGGGGCACCAAGGAATACTGTGCTGTAACCACATTGGATGTCAAAAACGCCTTTAATTCAGCAAGCTGGTCGCACATATTGAATAGCCTGCATGAAATTGGCATTCCACCGTATCTTCTCAGGATATTAAGGAGTTACTTCTCTGATAGAGAACTGATGTATGAGAGCAGTGCTGGAACAAAAAGGTACAAAGTTACTGCTGGCGTGCCGCAGGGATTGGTCCTAGGTCCTGTACTCTGGAATATCATGTACGACAAAGTCCTTGGCTTACCTTACAATAATAGGTTTGCGGATGATATAGCGATAGTGGCGGTGGCTAAGCACATACAGGAAGTGGAACAGATTACAAATGGAGCGATAAAACAAGTGAAAGATTGACTCGAACAGGCGGGACTCAAATTAGTAGAGCAAAAAACGGAGACGGTTTTGATAACAAGTCGGAAAAAAGTCGAGCAGATGAGAATCAGAGTGGGAGAGCAAATTGTTCACTCACAACCGGCTCTGAAATACCTAGGAGTTATGGCACTCTCAAGGATCCTACCTAACATACGTGGTCCTAAATCAACTAGAAGGAAATTGCTTGCAAATGTGACCACTTCAGTCCTCCTGTATGCAGCCGCAGTTTGGGAAAATGCGACGAAACTGAAGGATAGCAAAAGGAAGCTATTGTCTGTATAAGGGCACGTTGCGGCTACAGAAACAATATCGGATGACACGGCGTTTGTCATAGCTGGTATGATACCAGCGGATATTCTCGCGAGTGAAATGAAGCGAGTCTATGACAGATGTGCAGCGGATGCCGAAATAAATTAAAAAGCTGTGAGAGAAGAAGAGCGGCTTGTGTCACTAACAAGGTGACAAGACCGATGGAATACCTCCGATGGACCTATAAACTGATTCCCGATTTGCGACCATGGCTAACCTACCATGTGACACAGTTCCTTTCTGGACATGGAGGTTTTAGAAATATCTGCACAGGTTCGGGCATGATGACAGCCCCTATTGCCCTGTGTGCATCAATGTAGAAGAAGACGTGGAACATGCCAGTTTCCACTGCCCACGCTTTATAACAGGAAGAATAATTCCAAATGCAACTGACGTAGTCGAGTTCATGTTGCAATCGGAAGAAAAGTGGGAGGAGATAGCTGCATGCGCTACTAGAATTCAAAAAGAACTCAGATACATTGAGCAAATGAGACGCATTAGCCGATAGACATTGACGAAGCTATATAGCTAACCAGCCCTGGGAAGTAATACGTTGAAGCAGTTCCGCCGGGAGAGTGGTGGAGGAGACGGAGTTCAAGGGTTTAGTACGTAGGTGTACTGTTTTGCAAGTCCAGACAGTATGAAAATTACTGACACTGTGCGTGGTCCCGAATGAGGTGTACCCTTAGCAAGCAGTATGAATCGTGTATGCCGTCTAAGTTGACGGTATCTATGAAAGATTCCCCCTTCGTTAACAAAAAAAAAAAAAAAACACCACTTTGAATTTCGTTGCAAACACTCCACAACAGACCAGGTGCAAAAATTGAACTTATGCCTTCCACTTCAAATCTTTCCTTTATGAAATCTTATTAATATCTCAGCGCAATAAATAATGAAACAAACAGTTCTTTTAAGAAATCAAAATACGACTACATACTTCATTTTTTTTCTGGAAGTCAATATACTCATACGAAATAAAATACTTGTAAAGTTAAAAAAAGCAAAAAACCACAATAAAAAAATATTTCATAGTGTGTGCTGCTCCCAATGTTAGAAATAACTTCATTTAAATGATTGGGCATCGATGAAATTATGATTGATGAGCTTTTTCTTTTAATCAAGCAACCGTTCAAATTGCCTACCGTTTTGGTAAACACTACTAAATAGTAGTCCCCAAACATTATCAATGGAGTTTAAGTCCAGGTGACATGTTGACCATGCCAAACGGTCGTTTTTCTCTCTTCGCAGAGTTAGGTGGGACACGTGAATTGCAAGCTTATCTTGCGAAATATCCAATTTTCTACAAAACTTTTCCTTTAATTCGATTAAAACAGTATCAAGAAGCACTAGGCACATTTTAGAGTTCATGCGATTTGAAATAAAACAAATTGGTGACTACCCAAAAGTTGACAAAACCGTAAGGGAATTGCCACCAAAATTTCGAGCATAGTAAGTTGTCCTTTCGCGGCGCGTTTCTCTCCAATACTTTAGCTTTCCATCTTACCCGTCCAAGTTGAAGTTTTTCTCATAACTAAAAATTACGTTAAGCCACTCTTTCGACCAAAATTTATATTTGCATTCGAGAGTATTTGAGGAACAGCAGATTTTTCTGTTTTTGATGTTATCGCTAGTGCTCAAAATATGCTGACTTCGACGATTAGAGACCTGTAATTACATATAACTGGGACTTAACCTCACCTGCACTTAATGACTTATCAACTGATCAATGCTTAGTACACTGCTTTGTGCGCTCATCAACAATAGAAGGACGGCACGCCTTTCTTGTTTTAAGTAATCTTGTGGATTTTTAAGCATCTTTACCACAGTAGATGCACTTGTTTCAGCAACTTTTGCAATTTCCCTTTTTTTTACCTTCCTCACGAAAATGGACCATTATTTTTACCATGAATTCATTTTTGCCTTTACAACCTATGAAATAATATCAAAGTGTTCAATATTGCATCAAAACAAATAAAATTGAACGTTTAATTGGAAATATGTACATAAATTTCACGGATTTTCCACTATTAATTCCGCGCGGCAAAAAAACGCGGGTCCTTTAACGGTCCCGAGAAAAGAAGTAAACGAAACTAAAAATTGTCATTCCCTGCAAAATTGCATTACATTAGTGTTACCAGAGCTTAAAAAACATTTATTCCGCGTGACATATGTATGTTTTGGCCTAACTTATTTCAATTGTAGGTATAGTTTTTAAACTATTTGTTTCGTTTATAATTAAGCTCATTTATAGCGTTCCGTTATTTCCGCTAAAAACAAATATATTCCAAATTAGAGAAAATAAACGCTGACGTGCCACAAGGGAGCATTCTTGGACCTCTTCTTTACCTTCTGTACACGAAAGATATACTATACCCTCCAAGCACTAGTGGCGATCCCACCTATTTGCTGACGACTCAGCATTCCTCGCAACAGAAAAATCCGCCGCAGAAGCCGCAGCTAAACTTCAAACTGCTATGGACGTAGTAGAAAAATGGACGAAAACTTGGCGAATAAAATTAAACAGTAACAAACCAATTCATATGAACTTTACCAATAAAATAGCAAACCATCACGCAATTATGCTGCTAGGCGCTCCAATTCCATTCGCAAATACTGCCAAATATCTTCGTATAACATAATCCTCGATGCTAAGCTACGTTGGAAGGAGCATATAAAAATGAAAGGAAAATAATTTAATTTGAAAAAAATAAAAATGAACTGGCTTATTGGACGAAATCGGTATATAACAAAATAATGATATACAATCAAATTACCAAAACCACTAGGGTTTTATGGCGAAGAATTTGGGGCTGTGCCAGCAGTGGTGTAACAATAGGGTGGCATGGGTGGCAAAATGCCACGGGCCCCCGACCCAAGAGGGCCCCAGGCCAACAGGCCGCGAGCTCAAGAATTTCTTTTATATTGTACATGAGTAATTTATTTTATGTGAAAAGTATATTTTTATAAATTCTGCTTAAAATCCAATCAATAAATCGTTAAGCTTTTCAACCGAACTTAACAAAAAGATGTTTATTCATTTTTAGAGAAGCACGCGTGACGAGTAATTTTACTTACTTATGACCGTCAAAAACCTGTCAATCAAAATACCGATAATTGCAGGTTCTTATTCATTTTAAAATGCATCCATTGGTTTCTACATATTTTGGAGCGGAACGTTGGCAGCGCGAGTGAGCATTAATAATCGGGCAATTCCATTTAGTTTTTTTTTCGTATCGCTACTGCGGGGGTGAGTTGGCCACACTATGTTAGGGGAATCCCGGATTTGATATTTTTTTATGAGGGCTTCACTGGCTGCGTATTCTTTGTACGAGTATTTTAACGATTGGTGATTTGTATGTTTGATTTTGTTATTTTATTGAATATGAAAATAGTGGCAAAGTAAAGTTTATTGTGAAAGTTAAATATTAAAATGTCTAGTTCCAGAAAATATGAGAAACGAAAGAGAAAGAAGGAAACTGAAGAAAAAATTATTTGAAAAATGTTGACTTAAATAGAAGAATGAAGAATCGGAGCTTACTAAAAGTCCACCAGTGTTATCAGATGCAGCACCCAACATCAGAGAATATCCAGATCCAGAACAACCACAACAAGGTGTTACTGATAAGATAATTTTAAAGAGGTAACTAATCAAGTGAAAAGGTTCGTGATTGAAAAGGGGCATTGCAAACTTAATGGCCCTTTCTTAAAAGATATTAACAATAGATCTTTTATAGAAAACCATTACTAAAGGGGTTTTCAATTGGCGCGGGTCGATTTTGGCGCCCTGTGGCAGCCATTTTGTTTTGGTGATATCTGTAAAATCGTTTATTTATTATTCACTTGTTTATGCCAAATCATCATGGCAAGTTACACGATTGAACAGCACGTTCAAATGATAAAACTTTATTATCAAAATGAGTGTTCATTAACGCAAACGTTGCGCGCATTGCGCCCATTTTTCGGTAGACGTGGTGGCCCTTCAAAATCGACTCTTCAACGTTTGGTGGCCAAATTTGAGACGACCAACAAACAATCAGCCAACACCCGTACAATCAAGGAACGCAAGATCTTGCCGCGGTCCGTGCAAGTGTACAGCAGAACCCGAGGCAGTCTATTCCTCGCCGTGCACAAGAACTTGGCCTTTCGCAGACTTCAACTTGGCGAATTTAGCGTCGGGACTTGGGCCTACACCCGTACAAGATCCAACTGACTCAGGAGCTCAAAGTTGATGACTATAGACAACGCCGTTTGTTCGCTGACTGAGCTTCGAATCGTTTGGAAGAGAACCCCAGTTTTGGGCGAAAAATCATCTTTAGTGACGAGGCGCATTTTTGGATATTGTTTCCAAGTCTGGCGTCATGGCTTTCCTATTCTTTAATACTTCAGAGTGCGTATTGTGAACCGTGTGGGTTATTCGCAAATCGGACATCTAAGAATATACGAAATGTTTGGATTGTGGGATATGACGACTGTAAACATATTGTAGATGGCATACAAAGACGCGAGACATCAAAAACTCATCTGGATTTCTGTCTTACGTACCAACAGTGACGACTACATGGAACACTCGATGAAGAGCAAGAGTCTATAATCAAAAAAAGAAAAATACTTTTGGCGACAAGTACTTTCTAGACTTCTTGATGTTACTCTGACACTTCCGACATGTAATATAGCCATTATACTCTATCATATTCGATACAACGCAAAATATTTCAAAAATTGATCAAATGTGTGAACTTTACCGTTACTGTATGATCGAAAAAGATTGTAGTGGGATCTCTAAGGCGCTTGTCATTAAAGAAACATTTTTGGGATTTCATGAAGTTAAGGATCAAACTGACTTGGCAATGTCCAACCAAATTATTAAATCCATAAATCACAAAAACATTCCTCTAAATAAGTGTTGAGGACAAGGATATGATGGTGCGAACACAATGAAAGGGACTTATGATGGAGTTCAAAAACTCATAAAAGATGTTGGAGCCAAATGCCGTATATGTTCACTGTGCTGCTCATAATTTAAATCTAGTACTCAATGATGCAGTGAGAGAGGTTATTGATATGCAAAATTTTTTTGAAACAATTCAACAAATTTATAATTTTTTTGGGCATAGTATCAAAAGATGGAATATTTTATCAAGTTTGATATCTAGTGAAGAAAGTGAGTCTTGAAACATTGAAAACATTAAACCCTAATAGATGGGCAGGACGTTATGATGCCGTTTTTGCTTTAAAAGTTCGGTTTGTTGAAGTGCGAAAAGCGCTAACGAAAACAATCCTGTTAAATTGCAAATCAGATGAAAGAAATGAAGCTGTTTTACTCAAAAAGAAGATCGATAACTAGAATTTTGTTATGTTACTGGTTTTCCATTGCAAGATCCTACTTACTATCGATGCAGCCTCTAAAGCACTTCAGTCTAAAGCCATCGATCTTTCAAATGCCGTAAAACGTTTGAAAATCTGACTAGAAGTATTGGAAAGGTATCGACATGAATTTGAAAATTTGAAGATGGAAGCAAATAGTGTAGCTGAAAATCGGTCCATCACCCCTAAATTTTCTACTACTCGTCAGAGGAAGGTAAAACGCCATTTTGACGAGCTCTGCGAAGATGAGCGCCTCCAAGATCCGGAAAGTTTGTTTAGAGTGAATATATTTTATCGAGTATTGGACATCATTACAAACCAACTGAAATCGCGTTTCATTCCAATGAATGAAATTGTTTCAAATTTCAATGTTTCTATTAAAAAATGATATAGAATTTGTTGAGATTTATAAAAAAGACATATCATTTGGTAGAGAAATTTTAAGTTTTCGATCCACCTTCAGAGACGAAATAGAAAAATTGTCGTGTATTAGAGACCTTGCTGATTTATTAATAATAAATTAATTATTTTATGTCTTGCAGCTTTCCTGAAGTATGCATTGCATTAATGTTATTTCTCACAATGCTTGTGACTTCAGCTAGTGCTGAACGATCATTTTCAAAACTAAAATTGATAAAGGCATTTAACTTAACCCATTAAATCCCAACCTTATATAAAACAATTTTTTTTTAAATGCGTTTATAAAACGTTTATTGAAATAGTGTAATTAAGCTCCTTAAAAAAAAAAAAACACGAAAAAAAATCAAAGAAATGCATTTTTTGGGCTGTACCCAATCGAGTACAATGGGATAATATGTATATATATTGCCTGTATATGAAAATATGGAGTATTAAATAAAAAGACACTTTCAAAGACTTCCTTGGTTATTAGTTCGGTTAACAATATGGAAGTTTTTGAAACATTCTCTCTCTACGCAAAGGCCTACATTGCATAACTCGCAAATCCATCGAATTCTTTGGTGACACTCCCTGCACCTCAGCTGATTCGATATCCTTTTGGGAAAATGGTTATATGAGGAACCAGCTATTGATGCCGTTGTCGATTGTTTTGAAGATATGTCCCGGATATTATAATTGCGTAAATAAAATCGCACAATTTCACGTTGGTATTGCAACAAGTCGCATTGACTCTTACTTGCCATTTTATAAAGCTTCCATGCGTTTACTACGCACGAGCTTATCATTATGGTGAAAAGAGGCCAGCACTATTTCTTACCTCTAAACTTTATATTGTAAGTATTCAAAGCTTGGTCGTGGAGGTCAACTCCTCCCATTCCTGAGTTGTATTCCGCTATCAACTTCGGCTGATGGGCATTCACCTTGCGCCTCTCTTGTCTTGACCATCGTTTGACGGCATGTAAAGGTTCAATTCTATCAAAGTTTGTTCCCACTGTCACAACGCTATTGTCATTCCACGTCACAAAAAGTATTCCTGAGTCAGAAAACCTACAAAATTTGTTACAAAACAACTATTCAAATAAATCATTATGATAAACTTACATAAAATCAAACGGGGAGACCGTTGCTTCTTTTGTAGTTCTTTGTTCGTTTTCAGAGGACATTTTTTGGACCGCCGTTCACGAACAGTCCCAGTAGCCTTAAATCCTTGTTCTTTCAAAATTCTAAGAAGGTCATATGTCGTAAAGATGAATCGAAAAATACGATTCCAAGGTTGGAATATCATCACGCAATATATTATCCTCTTCAATGTCCTCCTCATCTGTGTCACAGTGGGTATTTGGCGGTATAATAGTGAAGTCGAAGTGACTACGGTCGCTTGATTCAATATAGTCGGTGGCCGCAGAAAGGTTATGAAACCTCTTTCCGTAAAATTTTTTTACATCCATTACCAAATCTACATGAAATATGCACACAAAATATATATGAATGTTCCCACTGTAACCATGCGAGTACACTAGAATTTAAACCTACCGAAATGCACTTTTCCACAACTTTTTTCGTTTTTTTGGTATAAAGTATACAAATTATATGTATTATGAATATTACAACACTGAACTTTTTCCGTGATAACTTAGATTTTGTCAAGCAGAGAGCTTATTGCAAACTAAACCATGAAAAGAAGAAAAATAGCAAAGGTGCACGCAAAGACAAGTGAATAACGGATAACGGGACTCAAAAAAAGAAGGAGAAACATGTGTATTCCTTTTCGACATTGCTCTGTATTATAAAGTGGCGGGTACATTTAAAAATTTGTAAGCGTTGGCTTTTGACGTCGTTTCGAAAAAGATGCTTTTTCTATACTCAAGCGAGTACAATGGGATCGAATGGGTTAAGAAACTCTATGAGACAAGACAGGTTATGTAACTTAGCTATTCTGTCTATTGAAAAGTCTATGGCCCGATTTCTAAACTTCGATGATGTTATAAACACTTTTGCGGAACAGAAATCTCGAAAATAAGATTTTTCTTAATAAATAACTTATTTAAATGAAATTGTTGTTTTGTTTATTAACATCATCTGTTGAAATACATTTTTTTTTTTTAATCAAACTGAGTACATCGTGACGATTTTTATTGATAGGGCCCCATAATAAGAATTTGCCACGGGCCCCAGATGTTATAGTTACGCCACTGCAAATTTAGTTAGTCTGAAATTCAAAAATGTCAATAAAATGCAGAAAAAAACTTGACGTTTAGGCGTGGTTCACATTCAATATCGGCCCTTGATAATTGATTAACTTATTGGCATAATTATTGTTTCTTGTTTAAATGAAAGTTTTCGGTTAAATTGATACGAACTTATTCCCTAACCTAATAATAAGATATTGTCAATCTGGCTGTCTTTTTCAAAAATTGAGCTTTGTTCAATTGTTTCAAAAATATTGAAACAATGCAAAACATTGGCATCCTCTAGTTTCTTTTTGTCAGTGCTGTCAGACTGAGGAATTCGTTACCAAACTAAATCGACTCGTTGCTTCAAAACAGCTACAAATCTCTTCGCGTAGTAGGGTCTTCTGTCCCTCCTCTTCCTCTTTGCCTCTTCTCTAGTATATTAATTCTCTGTTATTGTTAATTTTAAGCTAAACTTTTGTAAGTGCTAATTTAAGTTAATTGTATAATTCAATCGTCAAATACGTATGCACACTGAAAACCGTCATGTCTTACCATACTGGCTGAAATAAAGAAAGGCCATTTATGGGGAAAAGTACTAAATTACATACATACATTCTCAATAACATGCCCCTTATCATCATACACTTATATACCTGACTAGGTAGATCTGGAAATAATAGATAATTAGCATATTAATATTAAGCGAGTTCTTACAGGAATATCGTAATACGCTTTAATGTGTAAGTGCATAATTTTAGTTGAGCTGATGCATGAGTATATTGTAGTTATACATTCAGCATTAACCTTGCCTTCAGACATCCCACTAAAATTCGCGTAACTTCAAATGTGGCACCAAAGAGACCACTGCTTTTTGCAAATATTTCACAAGTGTGTTTAACCTTTGATTACAACAATACATTGTATTATTGGAAAAGCTATGGCACACTTTGTACGTAAAGTCTAAAGAGTTGCATTTGTACTTAAAATACATATTTTGGCATTTTAAATTTGGAATGTCCAACCGACAATGTCATATGCCCAAGTTATTTCTAACAACCCACAATCGGGTGTGACAAATTCTGAAACAAATTCTGAAGCAATTTCAAATGACGATATCGAAGAATTAAAAGAAATGATGAAGCAGGTCTTCACACAAATGTCAAATATAATGAATATTATAACATTGCTTGTTAACAAAATAGATGGACAGCACAAGTAGACTGAAAATAGTCGCTTGGAATGCAAACGGCTTGGGCCAACACTTGAAAGAACTGATAGTGTTTATAAACCATAGTTCAATTGATGTATTACTAATTTCTGAAACTCATTTCACTGACAAAAGCTTTGCAAGAATACCCAATTATAAAATATTTGTCACAAACCACCCTGACAACAAAGCCCATGGTGGCACAGCGATAATAATTAGGCAAGACATTAAATGCATTGAATTAGAAAAATACGAAAAAGAAAACATACAAGCGACATCGATCCAAATTGAAGATGAAGGCGGCAAACTAACAATCTCTGCTATATATTGTCCCCCAAAATACATAAATTCCATACCACAACACTACGACTTTTTGGAAACACTTGGCAAACGATACATAGCTGGCGGGGATTATAATGCTAAAAATGCAATTTGGGGTTCAAGATTGACGAACTCCAAAGGACGTAATTTACTGGACGCCATAAAAAGGAACAACAGCAAGTTCATAAGTAGTGGCGATCCAACATACTGGCCAACTGATCCAAAAAAAAGTCCAGATCTGATCGACTTTTTTATAACCAAAAACGTTAACCACGAAGATATGCCAATTAAATCGTGAATTGAATTGCCGTCTGACCATTCCCCAATAATAATGATATATCAGAGCACATATACGAAGGAATCCTCGAATAGAAACATATATAACAAAAAAACCTGCTGGGATACATTTAGAGAAATAGACATCCATAATCTTAACAATAAAATAAGCTTAAAGACCTTTGACGAAATCGACAGTGCGATAGCCTATTTTAATCACACAATAATGAACGCCCCTATGAAATCAACTCCACAATAAACTATCTGTTCCTCGAGCTACAATATAAAGGGTGTTTTTTTAGAGGTTAGGTTTTCAAGTTGGCACTACTTTTTTCGTAGATGGTCTTTTTGACAGCTGTCACTTGATTTATGCTCAATTTGGTTTGCCATTTCATAATGAATAGACTTACACCTGAACAACGTTTGCAAATCGTGCAAATTTATTACGAAAATAATGGTTCGGTTCGTGCGACTTTCACAAGAAAATTTTGTTCAGCGATGATGCTCACTTTTGGTTGAATGGGTATGTCAATAAGCAAAATTGTCGCATTTGGAGTGAACATAATCCACAAGCCATTGCTGAGACGCCGTTACATCCTCAAAAAGTCACTGTTTGGTGGGCTCTATGGGCAGAGGGAATCATTGGTCCATATTTCTTTAAAAATGAAGCCGGCCATTATGTTACAGTCAATGGAGAGCGCTATAGAGCCATGATTAATGACTTTTTCGTGCCTGAATTGGACGATGTTGATGTGGACGACCTTTGGTTCCAACAAGACGGCGCTACATGCCATACAGCCAACGCAACAATCGATTTATTGAAGGAAACTTTTGGTGGGCGCATTATCTCGCGCCGTGGACCTGTGGCGTGGCCTCCAAGATCGTGCGATATAACACCGCTGGACTATTTCTTGTGGGGCTATGTGAAGTCGCTTGTCTACGCAGATAAGCCCGAGACGATTGACGTCTTGGAAGATAATATTCGGCGTGTTATTGCTGACATACGGCCCCAATTGCTGCAAAAAGTGGTCGAAAATTGGGCCTCTCGGCTGGAATTTATTCGAGCCAGCCGCGGCGGCCACTTGCCCGAAATCATTTTTAAAACATAATGGCAAACCCTTATCTTTATAATAAAGCTAAATTCTTGGCCATAACATTAAATTATATACGTTTTATTTCATCTTGAAAACCTAACCTCTAAAAAAAACACCCTTTACCTGCAGATATCCAAGAAAACATCAAAATCAAAAACCGCCTACGTAAACGCTGGCAAATATAAAGGCTGCCACTTGACAAAAGCAAGCTAAACGCTGCTACAAAGGAAATCAAGCAAATGCTATTCGACCATAAAAATATTAAACTTAAGAGACGCATCGAAAAACTTGGACCCGGTATAACGACAAACTATTCACTATGGAAAGCTACAAACAAAATCGAAAATAAAATTTTATACAACCACCTATCAGAAAATTTGATGGCAGCTGGACTAGAACAAATCTTGACAAGGCTGAAGTTCTCGCAAAACACTTCAAAAGTACTTTTTACAAACAATACGCCTAATGTAAACCTTTTCTCGACCCACGCAAAAAAAGATCCATACAAACCAAAAAATTTTACATTAGAAGAAATAAAGCAATGCATATGTAAGAGAACTGATCCTAAGATCTCGCCAGGATACGACCTAATAACTGGAACAATTTTAAGAGAACTCCCAGAGAAGGGGCTTATCTATATAAGGAACTTGTTCAATCAAATCTTGAACTTGAAATATTTCCCTAAAGTATGGAAAATTGCTCAAATTATCGCAATACCAAAACCATGCAAAGATCCTACGTAAGTAACTTCGTACAGACCTATAAGTCTACTACTAGTATTATCAAACATTTTTGAAAAGTTACTTTTTGACAGAATCGATCCCATTATACAAAAGGACAAAATAATACCTTGCCACCAATTCGGATTCAGGCAAAAACATTCCACCATCCAACAAGTTCACAGAGTTACAAACAAAAATTTTTGAAGACATCGATAAAAAACGAAGGTGTTTGACACAGTATGGCACGCAGGACTTCTACAAAAACTCTTGACTTATTTACCAACAGACTACTACGAATTAATGAAAAGTTATATAACTGGAAGACAATTTTATGTAAAATTCGAAGATAAGTATTCTGATATACTAACAATGGAAGCAGGTGTACCGCAAGGTAGTGTACTTGGGCTGCTTCTTTACACAGCTGATATCCCTACACCGGCAACTAAGAATTCTCTAATAGCAACATTTGCAGACGACACTGTCGTGCTAGCATCAGAAAAATATCCAAGAACGGCTGCTTTCCTGAAGTTTAGAATTACTTGACAACACCACTCAATGGCTCGAGAAATGGGGAATCAAAATAAACGAAGATAAAATCGCCCACGTCACATACACTAACAAGAGAAAAAAACAATACAATCCAATATTCATAAAGAATAAACAAATCCACCACGACACAAGGGTAAAATACTTGGGTATGATTATAGACAATAAACTTAACTGGAAATTACACATTGGACAAAAACGACGTGAAGTCAAGACTAGGTTTAAACCACTTCATTGGCTTTTGGGAAAAAATTCAACGCTCTCACAAGAAAATAAGATACTAATATACAAAGTAATTATAACACCAATATGGAAATATGGCTCAGAGCTTTGGGGAACTGCGAGCAGTACATATATTATATAAAAATTATACAACAAACGCAAAATAAGATACTCCGTATAATATCAAAAGCAGAGTGGTATATATAATACTAAATGATAATATCCATCGAGAACTTAAAATAAAAACAGTCCATGAAGAAATACGCAACAACAGCTTAAGACACACAAACCGACTACTAGAACATTCTAACAGGGAAATTCGACAACTTCCATTAAAAGAGGAAACCGAGACGTGGAGGCTTAAGCGCAAACGACCAACTGACCTGCAGATGTAAATGGTGTCACAATTTTATAAATAAATATATAATTAAATAACGAGTTAATTTTTTTTTAAATAAATACCACTATAGGTTTCTAAATACTGTTGAAATCCAAAAAGAAATAAAAATTGTAAATATTTTAAGTTGAAATAGAAACAATAATAAAGGGTAAAAAAAAAATTTGGTAGTCAATGTGTGAGTAACCCTTAGTCCAAAACTATCAAGCTGACATAAATAATTTTTTTTTATCGAAATGCCTACAAAAGTGCACTTTGCTACGACAAAAGAGTGAGAATCCAAGTTTTTAGTGATGAAGCGAAGTGTCAGGTTGAGATTGGCGATTTGGTGGCGTGTTCACGGTGGAAACAAAATATCTCTATAATATTATATATCAAAAAGTGGAAGAAAACGCCTTACTAGTGTAGGAGAAGAGCGAGTCTCTTAAGGATCACATTGCAGCTGTCCCGTCGGAAGAAATTGAAAAACCCATTAGTGCGCGAGCAGCTAGAAGAAGGCTTCTGGAAGCAGGTTGAAAAGGATGGAAAGCCGTGGCTTTCAGAAAAAAATCGGAAAAAGCGTTTAGAATGGCCTCTCCGATACCAACATTTTACGGAGGAAGATTGGTCGAATGTTTACAATGCTTGGTTTACATCATTTTAAAATTAAAAATAAATAAAATTTAAATTTAAATTAAAAATAAATAAATAAGCCATAGTTTCTTACCCTAGTCCAATTTCGAGGAAATAACACAAATCTTGAACAACTATTTTTTTTCTTTTCAACAAGTATTTGGAACATCTGGTATAACGTTCGTGAGGCGACGGATTGGCGTGGTACCTCCTGTTAAGCCTGGGCAGTATTATGATCCGGGGTTATATGGTTGCTGATGGTGAAATGTTCATTTGCAAGGGTCGCATGAACAGTCAGAAGTACATAAATGTATTAGAAACTGTACTTTTGCCTTCGTTAATGCGCATTTTCGGCGACACTAATTTAGACAGAGTTCAATTCCTTTTCACAAATCAGCGACTACGATGTAAACCCCATAGAAGAGCGCATGTGGGCTATTTTAAAACGAAAGATACGGGAGCACAGCATAACTTCGCAAACAACCCTGAAAAACGCTTTATTTCAGGAGTGGAGCGCCATAAGTACGGCTGAATGTGCAAAGCTTGTACGCAGCAGACCCAGGAGGATTGCTGCTGTTATCAAAGCAAAGTGTGGACCTTCTAAATATTAATGTTTTTATCACTAATTCCTTTTATTTGTACTGATTTATTAATAAAAATTCGCACCTTCACTTTTTAAAACGAAAAATTCAGTTATAACAGGTGGCGCTAAAGTAATCCTCTTATCAGAAAATGCTATACATTTTGCGATTGGCCTCTAATGTCAGTTCTGTTTTGACATTTGCGTAGTAAACACATGCGAAATACACGTTAATAAACAATGTTACGCTAGACTGCTCCAGAACGCGGAATATTGCTGACACTGCGACGTTTAGCTGCTCGCCTCGAAGAGACTGGCACAACCCGAGATGCTACCAGGCGTGGCAGACGCCGGAGTAGCCGTTCTGCAGAGAATATTGCTGCTGTAGCCGAGGATGTCATAGAAGCGCCGTCGACATCGACCAGACGACGTGCCACGCAAATGGGTATCAGTCGACGGTCTTTACAGCGAATTTTGGTACAAGATTTGAAGATGTTTCCGTACAAAGTCCAGACGGTGCATCAGCTGTTAGCTGCTGACCGCCAATCGCTTCTAACATACGCTCAAGCCATCCTTAATCACCACCAAGAGGAAGATGATTTTTCATCAAAAATAATCATGAGTGATGAGGCCCATTTCCATCTTAGCGGGTGAGTAAATAAGCAAAATTTACGCTTCTGGGGCACTGAAAATCCGCGTGTAACCCACGAAGAGCCATTACACCCGCTCAAAGTCACTGTATGGTGTGCTGTTTTCGCTGGAGGAGTCATCGGACCTTTTTTCTTCGAAGGCGTCGCGGGCCAAACGGTTACTGTGAATGGTGAGCGCAATGATCAACGAGTTCTTTTTGCCGCAACTTGATGAATTGAGATTGGAAAACATGTGGTTCCAACAGGACGGTGCAACGGCACACACTGAACGTGCCACAACCGATATGCTGAAGGATGCATTTCCCGGTCGCCTAATCTCCCGTTTTGGCGATTTGCACTGGCCCGCAAGATCGCCTGATTTGACCGCTCCAGACTTCTTTTTGTGGGGCTTTTTGAAGTCGCGGGTTTATGTCAACAAGCCTCAGACTCTTGCAGCTCTTAAAGACAATATCCGTCAAGAATGTGAGGACGTGCCGCCGGAAGTTTTGGCCAAAGTGATGTAAAATGCCATAAAAAGGGCTCAAATGGCAATCAACTGTGTCGGTGGCCATTTACATGACATCAAATTCTAGACTTGATGTAAAAAAAATTAAAAGACCAAATAAAGATAATCCAGAAGAAAAATCAAAGTTTTTCATTTTTTTTTTAATTATAGCCAAAAAACATCGCAAGGTTACTTTTGCGCCATATATGGGGTGCCAGAGGCTGTAACGAGTATTTAAAAAAAAATGTTTTTGTTTCTTTAATATAAACTATCGATGCATGATGACACTTTGGCACCATATAGCGTATATTATATTCAAATGGATGTATACGAGTACGAGTATTTATAAATATAGAAAAACACTGAAATTATGCGTCATTAATGGAGGAGCCCCTCCTCTTGCTCTGCTACTGGTAGCGCATCGCATACTTTCAGAGCCGGGGCGTTTGTTTCCATACCAACGACATGACTCAGCCAACGTAGACGCCGGATCTTTATTCGCTGCGCTATGTCTATGTTGTCGTTAAACTTATACAGCTCATTGTTCCATCGCCTACGATACTCGCCGTCACCAACGTGGAAAGCTCATACAGGTCATGTGCCAAGTAGAAGTGATATGCTTGTAGTTTTCTACCTTAAATTGTAGTAGAAGGTGTGCAAAATTTATTACTTTACCGGAAGATTTATAATTTTTGCAAATGGTATCGTACGTCAATCATATTGGACACTTGGATCTGCCGAATTTTCCTTTTGATAATCTGGGCGATTAATTCGTTTTCGTACACCTTCGGCTTCGATGTTGGGGATCGTTCTCTTCTTGTAAAATTCAAAGTTTGCTAGTTCTGCTAAGCAGCTCCGCAGCTGTCGGTAATAATGTTTTTCGGTTTTGGTATTCATCAAAACTGCATTCAAATTTGTGGTAAACACAAATACACGACCAAATACGTTTTCCGAGAATATGTCGACGAAAAATGAACTTTAAATGGATACTTAACAGTTCGTTGAAGTTGTCAATTATCAGCAGGCCACCAGGATCGACGTATGCAACTTTATCCGTCAATATTACGTTTGCCAAACACGGCTCTTAATTTGCCTTAGCCCATGTAAGTTTTTTTTCATATGTGATAATGAGCGGTTTGTGGTTGGAATTTGAGGTCTTCTGCACGTAAAAGTCTTCCAATCGTGTTTGTGGATATATCTACATGACTTTTCCTTAAAACTACTTCAGTTTCACGTAACGAGAATTCGACTTTGTCGCAAACAAATCAATGATCTACTGATCTTGCTTTGGGGAGATATTTTTTTTGCCTTGTCCGTGGAAGTCGTCACCGTTTTTAACTTCAGTATTGTTTATGAATGTCTTGGATTTTTTCAAATATTTGCTGCAGTTCCATGTCGCATTTTTGGACCTTCAGGGTATGCACATAGCATATGAACACTACCTGCAATCGTTTCTCATACGAGGAACTCATTTTAAACAAAAAATGTACGCTTTCTAGATTTCTCACAAAACTAACTGTTTAGCAGCTTTTACTCCTACACACCACAAATGAAAGGTGGAGCTCAGCCAATATATTTTATATATAGGTACATATATTCTTGAATTTGTATTTGATTTTGACACTTCTTATTCTTGTTCGTACTGTTTGATTTGTGACGTCAGAGCAAATTTCAAGGCCCAATTTTCTATTCTATAATTATGGACAAGAGTACATAGTAGTATGGCGAATTCTCAAACGTGGCACTAGCAACGACAACATTTACGTATATAGTACGAGGGTGGATTGATAAGTCTTTAGAATGAAAAACTAGACATTGCTTTTTTAACGACATAATCTCCTTTTAAGTTAACATATTCTTTCCAACGCTTTTCTAACATATTTATTCCTTCTCTAAAATAAGTTTTTTCAAAACCTTCAGCATTTGTTTCAGCTATAACTTCACTATTTGACACACATCTTTTTCCGCCGAGCCATTTTTTCATATTTGGAAAAAGGAAAAAGTCACTGGGAGCTAAATCTGGCGAATATGGTGGATGAGTGAGCAATTCATAGCCTAACTCATTTATTTTTCCTTGCGTTTTCCAAGATGAATGTGAAGGAGCGTTATCATGATGAAAGAGGATTTTCTTCTTCTTTAGCCGTTTTTGCTTAATATTTTGGTCCAATGTATCCAACAAAGATGAATAATATTCAGCTGTGATGGTTTTACCCTTTTCAAGATAATCTATGAAAATTATACCTTGTGCATCCCAAAAAATAGATGCCATAACCTTACCAGCTGATGCAACGACCTTTGCCTTCTTTGGAGCACTTGAGCCACGTTCTAGCCATTGTTTGGACTGTACTTTAGACTCTGGTGTAGAGTGGTGGATCCACGTTTCATCCATCGTTATGAAACGACGCAACAATTCTGATGGATTTCTGTTAAACATGTTTAAACCAACTTTTGAAGTCGACAATCGGTTCATTTTTTGCAGAGGAGTTAGCAAACGCGGCACCCATCTTGCTGAAACCTTTTTCATACCCAATTAATCATGTATTATGTTATGCACACGTTCATAACTAATGTTCACAATGTCAGCAATCTCTCTCCATTTAATTCTTCGATCTTGTGTGACAATTTTGTATACTTTTTCCACCGTTTCTGGAGTCGTTACCACCTCGTTTGGCCTCCCAGAGCGTGGTTCATCTTTGGTGCTTATCCGACCACGTTTAAACTCGTTTACCCAATTGTAAACTGTTGCATTTGAGGGTGCATGTTCCCCTAATACTGTCTGCAACTCCTCAATAATTTGTTTCTAGTTTAAACCTTTCAAATGAAAGTACTTTATAACAGCACGAAGTTCACTTTTTTCCGTTTTTAATAAAAATACAATAGTGTTTTGCAAAACTAATTGTCAAAAAAGTACCGTTTGACCATATGTTATGAAATTTTGACAGCTCACTTTTGACAGTTCACTTTTAACGATCACAATAATAAAGTAAATTAATGACCAATAGATGTCGCAATTTTAAAGACTTTTCAATCCACCCTCGTATAATATTTTGTTTTTGCAATTTGGTATTATTAATGTCAACCCGCTTCTTTGTTATTGCTTTGTTTGTTTGCTTTCTGATTGATTGGATTGAAGAAATAAAACGAATCAGCTGCATAGTATAAGATGTTTTCTGTCAAGGCACATTCAATAAAGGCGGTGGCACAACAACATTTTGTACATTAAAATGGTACATAAAATTATAATAGAAAACAAAGATGTGATTTATTTACTTTAAAAAAATTGCGCACTTTCTCATTATCTTATTTATTTATAAAAAAGATTTTGCATTTTAATTCATTAAAAAATTTCAATTCTCAAAATACAAATCAGGAGATATGTAGGAGTAAAACAAAAAAATTACACATCTTTTGTGTTTGTTTTTGGTTTTCTGAATATCACAGTATGTTGACAACTGTTTGTGACTGTTTTGACAAGGCACCTATTATACGCAGATCACTTACAAATGTTTGTCTCAATAAGAAACCCTAAGGATGTGCATAGGCTCCAGGCGGAGCTTTATGAACTCGTTTCCTGGTGAATTTATTCATGTATCTCTTAAGTGGGCGTACTTCCAGAATTTTCAAAAAATCATTGTTTTTCGATATTTCGAAAGTATAATTTATTCAGAATACACTGTGAAACTTTCATGCGCAAATTCCCAATATTATAGCTTCTGCAGCCCATTAAATAGGCAGAGAGCGGTCCACGCGCTTCTGTACCTCAAACTTTAAACTCGTATTTCTCGAAACTACTTTTTTCGGCATGATCTGCATGATAGGTTAGGTTAGGTTAGGTTGAAGCGGTTGTCTTGTGGAACACCTCAGGCTCATAGCCCATTGTGATGCCGCGTGGGGGAGCCTTCCCTATTTCTCCTAAAATCATTGTGCACTTTTCAAAAATTTTAGAAGATATCCCATTTCTGCGGAACTGAGATCTTCCAATTCGTTAAAAAATTTTTTGCCTAGAATAGCAAATCTCCGTCTGGATAGAGCAGGACAATGGCACAGAAGGTGCAAGATTGTCTCCTCCTCTTCCTCATCAAGACAACTTCTACAGAAGTCGTGTGCTTGCACACCCATCCTCTGGGCGTGCCTACCTATTAGGCAATGTCCCGTTATAACTGAAATCAGTGTGCTAAGACTGTGTTTATTTTGGGTTAGCAAAGATTCTGTGCGTTTAGCACTAAGAGTGGGCCACAGTTGATGGGCGATTTTACAGGTGGCTTCATTACGCCATCTTTCGTTTGCTTTCCTTACGATTTCTTCAAGGGTAAGTAGCTTACATGTTTGTAAGGGAATGCCTATGTCATTGTCTATGCACTCATCGGCCAACTTGGTGCCGAGTCTCGCTAGTTCATCGGCTCTACAGTTACCCTCAATGTCGCGATGGCCAGGAACCGATATTATCCTTAGGGGAAACGACTCAGCCATCTCGTTAAGAGATGTGCGGCATTTCATGACTACCTTTGAGGTTGTCGACTGATTTGTGAGGGATTTTATCGCCGCCTGGCTGTCAGTGAAAATGTAGATGTCATTTCCGGATATCGCATCATACTGTGTCAGTGTCGCGGCTTTCGTTATTGCCATCAGTTTGGCTTGAAAGACACTACAGTAGTCGGTTAGTCTGCATGATAACTCATACAGTTTTTAATATTTTTTGATACTGTTTTTTTTTTTTCAAATATTCGAAAGTGTTTTCTCAATAGTCTGTCAAGCCGGATTTTTGATATTTTTATTAAAAATTTGTATGCACATAATTAAAGTGTGAGATTTATGATGTAAAAAATGTTTCGAAATTCAAAAATCCGGCTCGACAACTATAACTGCAACTTTATTTTACAAGAATTTTTTTACTTTCTACAGATCCATCAACATTTCAAGGAGAAATGATGCAGACCGTGGAGCAACTTTTTTTCATTGTACTCGTACCCATTGTCTCGTGATTTTTTATATACTAATTTTTGTAAAGAAAAATTAAAATAATTTTTTTTATAAAGTTTAAGTACTAATAAACAATGTATAAATTTTTTTATATTTATTTCTATTGTTATCCCTTCTAAAAAGAGTTTTTCTTTTAGCGCATTTTTGGCGCTGCTGGACGTATGTAACCCCTTAATCTTAAAAAATGTTTTCAAGTCACTTACTCAATCCACAATCGTCGTATCATATCTCTAATAATGCCCTCCAATCTGTGGATAAGATCAAAGACCTTGGATTAATTTTGATTCCAATTTTTCATTCTCAATTCATATCAATTATGTTATTGTATCTCAAAATCATATTCGATCGTGGGCTTTGTTAGACATAACAGTTCAAACTTCTCAGATCCGGACATAATGAAATTACTGTTTACTGCGTTTGTTCGATCTAGGTTGGATTATACTTCATTTATTTGGAGACCTTATCACCAATTTTCTATCACAAGAATGGAATGGGTACAATAGGTGCTTCTTACATATGCCCAAAGATTTCTAAAATTTTTTTTCCCATATCCCTCTTATAGCTCCCGCTGTTATTAATTGGATTAAAGACGCTTGAATGCCGAAGGACGATTCTATCGCTCTCTTTTGTGTTTAATTTAATTCAAGCCAATTTAGGCCCTTTTGATCTCAAAATATTCAAAACGAATTTTCAGTACAATGCACCTATTGTTCGGACTCTGCGAAATAGGTGCATTGGAGAGAACAGAGAATAGGAGCATTTAATGCTATCTCGAATTCCATATCGTAAGATTTTACAATAACTATAAATCAATTATCTTCTTTCTTATTAATTTTAATTTATAATATTATTTTTAATTAAGTTACATTTTAGTTTTAGATCGTTTAATTTGCATTTCTATTAATATATTATGTATTAGCACTACTGACTATAGAGTAAGATGTCTACAATTTAAATAAATAAATAAAAGATACTTAATTCGCTCAACCAATGACTGGTACCAATAGGTAAAGCATACAAAAACCCACATAACGGACTTTATAAAAAATAATAAAAATAGGGTGATCCGACTAGACGTCATAAAGTTCGGGCGTCTTCGGCTAGGGCACACAAATACTACACATGAACACTTCATGACGTGCAACCCGGACGTAATACACTGCTGGTTAGACGCACGTTTATTTGCATACAACTTTGCTTCATATTTATTTATTAAAGGACGATAGAAAAGAAGTTGATATGCAAAAACATTTCTTATTTAATGGTACTTTAAATATAATATTCAAATGATTATACATATTTAACAAAATTGTGTTTTTCAAACATTTTTTTAAAGCTACTCAAAATAAGGCGAATGTTTCTTGGTCATTAGAATAGACGCACTTCGGCTTTTTAATTTTTATAAGAAAAGTATTTGGAAAAAAAAAAAAAAAATTTCAGTATTGAGTACTGCCTCCTTTGTTAGTAATAACTTCATAAATCCGGTCCTTCATAGAATGATACAAGGAATCTATGTAGTTCAAGGAAATCTCGCTCCAAGCACGTTTAATATCTGCAGTTAATGTTTCCTTATCTTCGTATTACTTTCCTCCTTCGTATACCTTCCGTGTTAGCCAGCCCCAAACATTTTCAATTACGTTAAGATCTGGAGAATATGGTGGCCAGGCCATGATAATCACGTTTTGACTCGAAATAAAAGATTTTACTACTCGAGAGTTGTGAATTGTGAGCATTGTCTTGTTGAAAAATCCAAGGAATTGGTCCAAAGAGATCTTTTAATTTTGGAAATACGGACTCCAACAATGTTTTGAAGCGATCGCCGTTCATCTTTTGATCGATAAAAATCAAGTCAATTGTTCCATAAAACGTGATAGCACCCCGCACCATAATTCCCCCTTCTCGGGTATGGTGGCGACTTAAATATAGCTCATCTTTCCGCTAATCGTGATAATAATATTGAAATCCATCAGGGCCATCTAAATTAAAACGTTTTTCATCAGTAAATACAACTGAACGTCAATCATTTAGTCGAGTGTCAGATTGGACAGTCCACGTTATGTATTCTTTCGCGAATTGAAGCCGGTTTTCTTTGGGTATTGCATTCAAAGGTGGTTTTTTCTTGATTTTTAGACGCTTCAGGTGTTCTGCATATCTGATCGTACGCCGAACAGTTGATAGGCTTGCTTTTACTCCGGCCAATTCCTTGATCTTAGCAGCAGATTTAGTCGAATTCGAAGCAATTCTAACAATTTGGTTTGTTTTGATAGTGCCTTTTTCCCCTTTGAAGTTATTTCCATATGCCTCTGGATCCTTCAAATATCTGTCAACAGTTCTGGAGCTGCGATTTATTTGTTTGGCAATGTTCCGATTGGACAGTCCTTGCGAGTGAAGAAAGTCTACTATTTGACGTTCCAATAAGCTCATAACAGCAGCTTTTCCCATTTTTTTCTTCAAATGTAGCTCGAAAGCGCTTTATTTGTTTATTTTTGATATTTTTTCAATACGAAAGTTTACACTTGTCCACGCAATACGAAGAAATTTAAGCTGCGTCTGATTCAATCACCAACCGAAAACACGTGTGATTGCCATAGAAATTTCTATAATCTCCGAATGTGCAGTTATTTTTTCGCAAATCAACCAGCTGTCAGCATTTTTTTTTTCGAACAAGATTCGCACTTTGATAAGATAATGAACCATACCCCATATCCTCCTTCATTGCCCACTATACACCGCCCGCAGAAGACAAATCTTCAGCAACTCAAACCCAATGACGCATCTATCATCTCCAACCCCCGATTCAATATCTTTAATAACCAAATTCCTTAAAATAACCAACCTATACCATAGAATTTAAGACACAATACAAAAGAACTCCATATACACAGTTTAAGCGTAAGGCCTCGACGCTATCGCTTTATGCTACAATTAGCTCATAAGATTTACTCTTTAAGTCAATTTTTAAAATAAATAAATACTTAATTCGCCTTGATATCCACATATATATACGAAATATATTTACATTGCCCATGAAATATTTTATTTACATTCACATATTAATTTAAATTTATTTTTTAAACCGATCGCAGTTTGTTTCCATTTAAGTAAAAAAAAACCTTTTTGCTACTTTTACCAAAACCGATTTATTTCTTTCATTTTCTTCAGGCTTCTTATATGCAACCTTTTGTAAGGGAGTGTCAGAACTCTAATGCCATAAGTGAGCAAACCTTTAATAATTGAAACTTGATAATTTACCGTGATTCTTAATTGATCAAAAATGTTGCTTACTCCTCAGTTTTTAGTTTTTATAGTAGTAATAAAATAAATAAATAACACAGTCCTGCGAGGTACAGTTTCTAAAACGGCTATGTGTATTTCCTGAAGGTCTTTTTATGCTGAAAACGAATATGACCTTGAAAATGTTCCAGCACGTCAGGATTTTTGGCAATTTGTGGTTAAATAGTCAGAAAATGCAGATTTTGCCCATTTATATGATTTTTTTCTTGAGCAAGGTAAGTTTTTTTAATTTTCCACAACGGCATCGCAAAGTACTACTCTTCAGCTTTAAAATCCATTTTTAAAAATATTTTTGCGTTTATAAAAAAAAAGTTATACTATTTTGAATTTGAGACTTTTAGATATGCAAATTCATCCTTTAAACGCTCTCTCTATCCTTAAAAACTATGTATGTTTAACATTGGTGTTGCTGACTACGAATCTGATGTTAGTTTTTTAAAATTCAAAATGGCGGATCCAATATGGCGGACGATATTTGGCAAAATTAATGACAGTAGCTTGAAACTTGTTACTTGGGAATTTTTGCGGTCTCTGATTACGAATTTGATGTTACTTTTTTTAAATTCAGAATGGCGTTTCTAATATTAAGTGCATATTATCTAATACGGACGTCGACATCACCTTAGTGGTTGCATCTGTATCGCGTTATATTTCTGAAAAGCTTACAATGGGGTGAAAAAGGCTTGTACAACAATCAACAAAGGCAAGATCTAGAAATGATCTAAAACAGTAAAAATATGATCAAAGGATAAACGGGCCAACAAAGACAAGACTTGAAGACGGTCAAGTTTGTTGAGTTAAGATCAGAAAATGCGCCAGCCATTAAAGGCAAGATCATTGAATGAACTGATCAATCAAGATGAGATCAGAAGATGATCCAGCCAACTTAGGCAAGATCTGGGAACGATACAATCAGTGTAGATAAGGTCATAGGATGGTCCAGCCGACAAAGGCAAGATCAGGAAATAAAATGATCGCACTGCAAAAATGAAGTATCTTGAAATCTACGAAAACATCTTAATATAAGATGCTTTGGTGAATTTCAAGATACTTTATTTTTGCAATGCAATTAAGATAAGATCAAGCCAGCAAAGGGAAGACTTAAGAACGAGCAGGATTTTTTGAGCTGAGGTCAGAAAATGATTCAGCCAAAGGCAAGATCTAGAAACAATCCGAGAAGTCAATGTGAGGTAAGAAGATCATGCAGACAGCAAAGGCGAGAATCATACATGTTCCAAGTACCTAACGTCATATAAAAAAAATAATGAAGGTAGGAGACCTTTGAATTTCACATTCTATGAAAGATTTAAATTGTTTGCATTAAGCTTCGCTTTTCACTCCTTCGATTGTGAAATGCGTTGTAGTTGTCCCTCTTTAAGCACCAACAACAGTCTGCAAGCATGTTAACGTCGCACCTTCCTTGGTACCTATTCTCCATTTCTTTTAGGTCCTGATGGAACCTCTCGCCTTGTTCGTCACTCATGCTCCCTAAATTTTTAATTACGATCGAAGAATTGGCATTGCTGCCGAGGGGGCGATCGCCATTAGAAAAACCGTATTTCTATCATTTTGCTGTTACGAGCATGGAGATTCGAACCTACGCACTTGCGAATGCTAGTCACGCCCCAAACATTCAGCTACGACGCCCGTTAAACTTTTTACAAAATCTAAACAAATTCAACAAGTTTTCATTAAAACTTCACAATTTGTTATCAGAATCTTTAGAGAATTTTCGGGTATACAGTTTTATAGCCCCTTGAACTTTGGTGTAATAAAGTGCAAGATTGAAGTGACTCCAAATTGTGTTAATATTTACCATTGTTTTTTTGCTTTTGCTGACAGTATTGTGCGTCTTCTTTATACAAAAAAAAACAAATTCGACAAAAACGAAAGTATTAAAATGCGAACATTGAGCCTCTAGAATTTTTCAAAGTTTGTGGATTTGCGTTCTGTGGCTTATGTTGTAATATGAACCCATGCATTTGACTCAACCAATAGTTTTGAATGAATTCACTTCACACCATTTACCTGTGAAATTTTTACTGAATTTAAATTTTTCTCACTGTGAAAATCTTGAAGTGGATTACAATAAAACAAATTGGAGTAGTTCCAAAAACTAACTTTTTAAAACTTCCATATTTCATCATCAGTCTAATAAGGGTAAGAAATTACCATCGTCGACAGTGGGGTCGGTATAGGCAAAAGACTGACTACGACCTATTAGCATACTACTCTTCAAAAATTCGAAGTGAGGTTTTCATATATAGAAATGAATCATGGAAAAAGAAACTTGGCTCGATCGAAAAAAGAAGCCCGCCTTTTTGGAATATTTGCAAATTTTTACGAAAAAAGCATGCACAAATACCACCATTGCAAGACGATGATAAAGTCGTTTTCCCCGACGATGAAAAGGCAAATCTTCTTGCTTATAAATTCCTCGATTATCATAAAGCATCTGTTCACCTAGGTACGTCACAGATAGAAGATTTGGTAGCCCAATCAATCGATAAAATTAATTCGCAGTTTTTAGACACCCCTGAGTCCGAATACGTAACAGATGAATATGTTCGAGATCTTATATACGAGACACCATTACGGAAATCAGCCGAGCACGATGATATCAAAAATATTATGATAAGATATCTGCCTTGTGAAGCAGTGTTGTATTTCACCTACATTATAAATTCTTGTATTAAATTGCAATATTTTCCTAAAGCCTGGAAAACAGCAAAAATTGTACCTATCTGGAAGCCAGGTAAATCTAACAATATTGCTGAGAGTTATAGACCTATTAGCCTCTTAAGTTCCCTAAGCAAAATTTTTGAAAAAGTCGTAAACACAAAGTATTTCAATTTATTAACGCAAACCAATTAATACCAAATGAGCAATTCGGATTTAGGCAGTTTCACAGTATCTACTACGCATCAGATAAAACGCATAGCAAACTATGTAAAAATTAGTATTGAAAACAGGAAGTCTGCTGCTCTTATATTACTGGACATTGAAAAGGCCTTTGACTCAATTTGGCATGATGGACTGATTCATAAATTAAACAGCTTTAACTTTCCGCCGTATCTCGTAAAGCTTATCAAAAGTTTTTTGACAAATCGTTATTACAGTGTATGTTTGAACAATGAATACTCCGATTTAATTGAATTACCCGCTGGAGTTCCTCAGGGATCAGTACTTGGTCCTCTGTTATATATACTATACTGTTCAGATTTTCCAAAAGTTGAAAATTGCCAATATGCTATGTACGCTGACGATATTGGTATATTCTACTCGCATGAAATCGGCGATGAAATTGTAGCAAAACTGGAGCGTGCGTTACGTAGTATTTCTGACTACATGCAGAAATGGAAAATTAAACTGAATGCTGGAAAAACACAAGCCATCTTTTTCACCAGGAAAAGAAGTCCTGTTATTTACCAAGCACCAGATTAAGACTAGACACTCATCAAATATCATGGGAGAAATCTGTTAAGTACCTCGGGGTAATTTTTGATAAAAAACTCACTTACAGTGATCATGTTAAATATATAACAGAAAAAGTTAATATAGCTATTAAAATGCTATACCCGCTGATTAACAGAAACTCCAATTTGAGCAAAGAAAATAAATTGGTAATTTACAATTCTATTTTCTTATCCATAATATTATATGCTTGCCCAGCATGGGGTATAACTGCAAAATCTCACATTAAAAAGTTGCAAGTAAAAAGCAAAGTTCTCAAAATGATGCTAGGGCTACCCTGGGATTTTTCCACTAGAAGGCTTCATATCGAGGCAAACGTAAACATGGTAAATGAACAAAAAAATTTACCGAACGGTTTAAAATACGTTGTAGTATATCAGACAATACATTGATCTCAAATCTTTTTAATTAATGTAATTTACTCATATAAAAAGGAAGAAAAAAATAGCTTGTTTATTCATAGTGGAGTTTTTTTAAATAGTAGTTCTTTTCCTCCGAAATTTACCTGTAAAATGACGAAAATCCATGATAACAAAAATATGTTGTAGAATTAAGGTTTAGCTACCATATTCTGTAAGTTGTGCTATAATTATTGATGTAACATCATTTGTCTACTTAAATAAAAATCTATCTACTAAAAAAAATATGTTACAATATGTTTGGCTGCTATTAGCGTGAATACAGGTGTAACATAATGGGTTTTCAGGTAGCATTAAAAAGCGCGTGCCTAACTACAATACCATTCTGACAAGGATGAACACAACACACAAACAAAAGAGAGCTGTGTGGCCTAATAAAAATATTCATTTAAAGGCTTGATGGCATTTTCCTCGAAAAAAGGACAAATAATCAAAGCGACACAAGATGTTGCCCTGTTGTTATGAAAAATTAATGGCCAGTTTGTTGGCCGCGAACTATCTATTATATAACGCGATTTATAGTTTGCAATGCGACTTTAATTTGCGATTTGCACACGAAAATATTTAGATTTGCGTGGCGTCCTAATTATGTTTTTACGACTCGGATTTAAGGCGGTGACAATGCAATGAATTGCCAGTTTATGCGCGTTTTTGAAAATTATAATTTTTCCGCAATAAATAAAGACACACATCGTTTCACTAGAAAAAAACCAAAATGATTATAAATGATTAACGTTCATTACAACAATACTAAAACTTTTTGCGGAAGTAAACAAAGGAGGGGAATTCGAATATTTAAGGCCAATTAGGCATTTTTAAAACTATGATATCTTGCAGTACTACTTGACCATTAACAAAGCCAAGTACATCATTGGGAAGAAAATAATAATAAAATACCTTAATTTGGGTGCAAATACTTTTTGTGTTTTAGGTGAGTTTTTGAGCAAATAAAATTTTTATAAACAAATTTAATTAAACCCTTTTTCGTTGTAAATTAGACCTATTAACAACACATATAAATATAGTTTCGTTGAAGAGTACATTTAATTATCTTTTATTTGATGCTATATGTCCATCTTGCTTGCAAACTCATTTCGAAAAAATAAAAGAAATTTTTTCACCTGACATTTTAGAACGTTATTTCAACTCATTACAGAATTGCTGATTGTGGGCTACAAAGAGTTACGGAAGCTGAGGATCTTGGAGTCGTATTTGGCTCTAAGTTATCTTTCAATAGCCATATTAATTTTAGTCTTTCAAAATCGTAGTCTGTTCGTGGGTTTATTCGCTGTAACACCTCCAAGTTTCTCTCAAATTCGCATAGCATTTTCTTCCGTCTCATGGCTCGCGGTTAATGCTGATCAACTTAGTGGGTCTTGGTGGTCTAGAGCTCGAAAATTTAGGGTATTTTCAGGAATTTTTATTTTACATTAAAAAATATTAAAAATATTTAAATTTTTAGACTTTTATTTACCTTCTATCTGCGTCAGTTTGTTTGTGTTTTACAGCTACCTTTATCAGACTACCCAGTAATTCACAGTCGACCACAAACGCAATCGTGTAACAACTTCACAGGAAGGTTTGGCGTTGTTTATTCGCAATATGGAAGAGTTTTTGCGCCGTTTTGTAACCGTGGCCGAAACATGGATCCATCACCACACCCCAGAGACCAAACAACAGTCGAAACAGTGGGTTTCTAAGGGTGAATCGGCTTAATAAGCACGCGAAATTCAGTTTTTTCCATATTCCCCTCAAATTACTGGGTAGTCTGATAAAAGTAGCTGTAAAAAGTCACGGACTTTTTTTTGAATATTTTTGTTGTTGAATATTTTTTTTTTTTGAACACCAGGCCGAAAAAGTCGTTTCAAGATAAATGAGTTTAAAGTTTGAGGTACAGAAGCGCGTGGACCACTCTCTACCTAGTTAATGGGCAATAGAAGCATTAATATTGGGTATTTGCGCAAGAAAATTTCACAGCTTATTCTGAAGAAACTATATTTTCGAAATATCGGAAAAACAAAAAATTGATTTTTTGAAATTTCTAGACCACCGGGTGCCCTTAAGATCTTTAGAAAAAAGAATGCTAGAAATTTTTTTGGTTTTTGTTGTAGTATAAATTATAGTTTTATTTATTTATTTATTTAGGAGTCTAAAACATAATCAGGTTTTTACAGACTACTTTGAACTAGTGTAAGCTTAAATTAATACAAATACTTAAATTAATTAATAAATTAAAAAAAAAAGAGTTTAGGAACTCATACAATTCATTCTTTCAAATCGAAAAGTCAAGCGGAATAGAGCTCGAGATCTCATTGATTCTATTACGCCGTATAAAGCCTAAAATTGAGTAAGAGGAGGATACAACAAAATTAATGTGACTATTAAATGAAAATTGGGAGTCAAAGATCACACCTAGATCTTTGAATTCATGAACCGGTTGAAGAAGAGTATCAGCAGTGTTATAGGATGAGAGCAAAAGTGACATGAAAACATTTCTTGATGTTTAGGGAGATCCCAGAGTTACTGCACCAGCGAACTAGTGCATTAATATCCGCTTGCAACATAGGAATATCCTCAGTTTTCCTAATAGCAGAAAATATTTTCAGGTCATCAGCGTATAAAAGAAAATTTGCAAAAGAAAAACAGTTACTAATGTCGTTAATAAACAGAACGAAGAGAAGAGGACCTAAAATACTGCCTTGTGGCACGTCTGAAGAAGCAATGAAAGGTACCGAGCATTCACCCTCATTCATTACCACCAATCGTCTATTGGATAAATAATATTTCAGCCATTGATAGAATATAGAATGAAAACCAAATGAGGCTAATTTGTGCAATAGAATTGCATGAGAAACTCTATCGAAAGCCTTAGAAAAGTCCGTGTAAACACAGTCCACTTGAAAACCATCAGCAAAAGTTGAAAAACAAAATTCCCCAAACGCAGCTAGGTTGGAAACTGTAGACCTACCCATTATAAAACTATGCTGATTGGGCGAGATTAAACTCTTAGTCGCGAAGTACATCTTATCTTTTACAATTCCTTCGAAAAGTTTTGATATAATAAAAAGCTTCGAGATTGGTCTGTAATTGCACACACATTCTTTTTACCGCTTTTGAGAATTGGGGTAATAGTTGTGATTTTCCAATCATTAATAAAAACTCTCGAGGATAAGGATTTATTGAAAATAAATTTGAGAGGAATAATGATAGCCGGACAATTTTTAAGGAAGATTGCGGAAAGCCCATCCTTATCAGTCTTAGTAGAAGTTTTTAAACCTGAGATCCCATTCTCAATGTCACGAGAAACAAGTTTTAAGTCTCTGAAATTCAAGGATGAAGGAAGATTAGTATGACCCGAAGAAAACAAGTCTGGATCATCCTGACTGAAATTAGATTTGAAAAAATCGGCAAACAAGTTAGCTGCACCCGCAGGTGTAGTAGCAGACTTACCATTGAAATGAACGGCAGAGGGGACTCCGGTACTTAGATTTAACAAATCTCCAAAAGGCTTTTGGATTGGATTTAATATTCTCTTCATCCTAAGAATGTAGTTCCTGTACAGAAAATTATTTAAATAGTTGAATTTTTTCAAGCATTGCTGGTAAATTAATAAGGTAAGTTTTATAAAAAAGGTAAGTGAAATTAAAAAATTAATAAATAGTAGAGACTGGTCAATATGTGATGTACACTTTCTTCTGGCGCTGTCTGTATTTTTCATAAAATGAATTCGCCCACCGTTGTGCATCCGGGTCTGGCCAGACTGGCTTTTTCGACTTTGGTCGTGAATTTAACATATTCTTATTATAGCGGTGACTTGAGCTTCCAGGTAGCTTCCTAAAATTTAATTTTCTATCCATTTATGGACATAACCTTTTAAAAAAGATGACGAAAACGAAAGAGGACGAAAACAGGCTAGACCTGGGTGCCCAACCAAAGGTTTTAAAAAAAGTGTCTACTGAGGGTTAAACAAACGAGAATAAAAGCCTACACTAACAGACCTCTCTTCACTCTGATCGGTTGAATGGATTGAGCTGAAATTTGGCACATGGATCGCTGATCAGCCTGATTCTGAATAGAAGCTCCTCGAGAGATTTTCCTCGAGAGAAAATACGTTTCTTTTCTTCAAATGTAGCTTTATTCTTCAGCGTAATTTCCATCAAGAATAATGCAATCCTTTCAGCGCTGTTCTTACATTTCAATACTACTTTTGTAGAACGATTTATCTTTTGCCTCAAAAGAGATCAAAATATCATAGATAACCTCTTCATTCGCGCGAAATCACTACTGGCGAGTATTTTTTAGGTCTGCACACAGCCAGTAGTCGCTGGGAATACGGTGGATGTGGGAGCTATTCGATATTAAATTCTTGTAGTTTTGCCATTGTTTTGATTGACTTGTTACACGGTGCGTTGTCTCGATGAAACAAAACAGTGATCAAACGCGGTACTCACTTCGAACAGCGATTATATGCTCAGAGCTCATGCAATATAAAGCCAAGACGTTCTTTCTAACGCACGCAACTTCACTTTTCGGTCACTCAAAATGATTTTATGTTGTTTGATTTTCTTGATGTTTCCTGGTGTTACCGCCTCATTTGGACGTCCACTACGTTGTGCATCATCGGTGTCTCTACGAGCACGTTTGAAGTCAGCAAACCAGCGTTTTATTGTTGTTTCTGATGGAGCGGTGTTTTCACAATACTTCCCAAGCCATTGCTTCGTTTGAACGGTACTTTTTCTCATCAGTTAAAACACGAAATTCGTTTTGATCCATTGTTTTGAGAATAACAAAAGAAGTGTCAGTCTTAGCACAAAAACGTACGAACTAATAAATAGAATATCATGAAATTTTAACGCCTCTCTTCTTAGCGTTAGTACTAACTGAAAAAGAGGTAAACGTAATAAAAGTAGTGCCATGCGCCTATGTGTTAGGCCCGGAACTTTTCAGCCCATGTATTAAGTATCACAAATGCAGAGGAAAAATAGAATGTGATGGCACTTTGAAATGAATTTTGAATTGAGAGTTTTATGTTTTTTATCATCTAGCATTAAAAAACAGATAATATTTACCATATTATAAATTGAATGACTTTTCTGTTCATTTTTAATTAAAACTATTTGAACTATAGGAAATTGGGTCACCACTTCGCAGCTGATTTTATTGTGTGTCTTCCGTTCTGTTTTATAATCACGAAACACGAAATACCTGTTTGCAAAATTGCTTGCTGCGTATGCATTTCAAGCACATCTAAAAAATTTTGGAAAGCGGGTTTGTGACAACCCAAGTGAGTTTTTTATAGCGAGTATGCCTTCTTGTGTCTGACTTTCCAACTCAGCGGTTTATCAGCTCTGCTACTATTAGAAAGCCATGCATAGTTGTTTAATATTTTTTTTAACTTTTCCACACTTTTTTATCACCTTTATTTGAAATAACTCTGAAAAATATAAAGTTTGTAGCGTCGATAAGGGGTTCTTCACGGACGAAAACAGTGCGCGGTACGGGACAAAAGTATACCAATCATTTCTTTCCAGCACTACTTCCTCCTTCATAATTGCTTTACCGCATTCTTGCCTTTTTTTGGCTGCTGCACAGCATAATAGTTTTCACACACCCCGGACCTATTCTTTTTGTTGCTTTCTTTAATTTAGAGAAAGCGTAAATAACGGTGCGGTCATTGTGGATTACGTTAAGTGCATTAGCGCTCGCCAGTAATTACATTCTCTCTTAAAGAAACACGTGGTGGGGGGGGGGGGGGAGTAGTCCTAACCAAAACCTTTGTTTCTGTACTGAGACTCGTCAACGATGCTCTAAGCTTTTGCTGGCAAAGCGTTTCTTAACCCAAAAAGCAAAAGAAGAGAGCAAAAGCAAAAAAAAGAGCACAAGAATGCGAGAGCTGCTAGTTTCAGATAATAAAATTCTTTTAGCTAAAATTAGCTGATGTCAAAAACGAAAACAATTGTTAAACACATACAAGCGTTTATTTGTCTTCTTTCATATACTTTTTCGGAGATTTGAAATAAAATGAGTGAATCGTCAAATATTGATGGAGTGTTGTAAAATGTAAGCACATATTTGTGCATGCATTTGATTGAAAGTGATTGAAAAATTACGCTTTCATTTGTAAGTAGCAGCAAGAGTCACCTTCAAAGCAACAACGAATCTGCGCCGTATCGATTGCTCTGGGTGGTTGAAAAAAATTCAAATGGCGATTAGAATTATTGGCTTAATTTCAATAGCTAATTAAATAGTGGCTACTTTCAAGCACTATATGTAGGTAAATAAGTTTTATTACACATTAAAACTGGATTTTTTTCAAGTGAGTTGTTTGCTTAAACCACATCTTTATAAAGGGTGGTCCATCAAGAGTTAGGAATTTAATTTGGGGTGGTATTATTTATTTATTTATTAGAAGACAAATAATAATACAATATTATTTTACAATTAAGAAAAGAGGAGCACCAGCTGCCAGGGCTTACGGCTCACTGCCCTAATAAAATAGATTTTCCTAGAAAATTTAAATTATTACATAGTTTTTTGAAAGGAAATAAATACCAAAACAATAATTAATACTATACATAAAAAATGCACGTAAGCAAATACATAACTAAAATACAGAAAATATGAAAAATATATAATATAAAGCGCGATTGGTTTAGAGTTATCGGATTTTAAATTGAAATAAAACAACGAAAACTCAAATTGATTGTTCAAACTTAATTGTTTTGGCGTAGAACCATTTATGACATGCGTTTTTTATCTCCTTAATCTCCCACCACTTCATATAGCAATCCAAGAGGAAGCAGCTACGCAAGCACTCATGCTACACATGAAAGAAAATTTCAAATTAGGCAACCTCACCGGTCACCTAAGTATCCTAAATAAACCATGAGCATGGCTCAAGTTTCAGACCACATTGACCCAACCCTCTGTTTCACAAAAGGATACACAGTTACCTTTCCTGAGAGGATCGAGTGGAAAACAAACCCAAAATGGATGACTGATGATTCACAAAAATGGTACTCTGATGGATCAAAAACACCTTATGGTGTAGGAGCAGGAGTAGTGGGGCCCAGAATCCACAAATCATTCACTCTCACCAGGGACACCACCATCTTCCAAGCGGAATTATACGCAATAATGGAAGCAGTAAACATCATGCAACGTGGAAACCACAAGAGAGTACAGATTAGAATACTCTCGGATAGCCAATCAGTTCTAAAAGCTTTAGATAGCTATACCTACAACTCAAAAACTCTCTTAGAATGCCACAAGGCACTAAATAACCTGGCATCCAAAAACAATGTCTCATTAATTTGAATACCAGGACATGAGGAGCATGACGACAACGAAAAGGCAGACTTTCAAGCCAAAAAAGGGGCAGATGTAACTTTCATCAGACCTAGTCCCATGTTTGGATTTAACAAAAACAGCATAAAACAAAAAGTAAAATACTGGGCCAAAACTCTAATAAATCAGCATTGGAACAACGTAGAGGGTCTTAGACACTCCAAAAAGTTCCTAATTTTCAACGCTTAAAGAGCTAACACGGCCCTCACGTTAAACAAAAGGAGCATTCGCACTCTCCCAGGCGACCTCACGGGTCACTTCACCTGCAACAAACACTTACATAAATTAGGCATAACTAACACCAGCATCTGCAGATTTTGCTGCGAAGATGAGAAGTCTATAGAACATCTCATCATCGAATGTCCGGGGTTGACGCATAGGAGGGAAAAGTTTTTAAACAAGTTCATGCTTATAGATGAAGACCTTCAATCACTCCCTCAGAAGGAGCTGGTACAATTCATAAGTATACTTAAGAGTCAATTGACAGCATAGGGTGCACCATTACTACCATTAACCATTAACCATTTTTAAAGATAATCGCTCTCAAATGTTGGGCGCATCTGCGCCGTTATTCGCCCATCCATGAACACCAATTTTGCATGACTCGCTGGAGGGCTTCGGTCGGTATCTCGTCAATAACTTCCGTAATGTTGGCTTTTAATATCTCAATCGAAGCTGGTTTATCCACAAAGCAATTAGACTTTACATACCTCCACCAATAAAAGGCCAAAGACGTGATATCGCACGATTTGGTGTCCAATCCACTAGTCCCAGACGGTCCCCAGTAAATCCATTGTTTCACGGGCTTGTATGGCAAGTAGCGCCGTCTTGTTGGAACCAAATTTTGTGCAGATCACAGCCCTCAATTTGCGGCATAAAAAAGTTGTTTATCATAGCGCGATAGCGTACGCCATTCACTGTTACATTGGTGCCAGTCTCGTCTTTGAAGAAATATGAACCGATGATACTCCAGCCCATAAGCCCCACGAAATGGCAATTTTACTTATTGAATTAGCTATTAAGCCAAAAATGGGCATCATCGTTGAACAGCATAAGTTGGTCTGAGCGTCGATTTTCGTAATACAATTGCACGATTTGTAAACGTTGTTGAGGCGCCAGTCTTTCCATGATGAAATGTCAATGAATACTGAACAAATTTAGTTTGTCAGCAGTATTGGAAAAAGTGCCTCCTATGTGATTACAACAAATAAAATATAAATGAGAATTCAAATAAATTTTCAGAGGTTATTTTTAATTAAGTAATCTATGATTTTCCTGATGTTTTCCTGTGAAGGTACTCTCAGGAATTGTGAAGGAGCTTGGTTGGCGAATAACTCTTTCCTAGTTGAGGTAAATTGCCTGCAGACGTTTAGCTGTTAGTGGTGTCAAAGAAGCTTTAGTTAAACCTTTTGCGTTATGATTCTGTGCCTAAAACACACACTGGGTGGGGCTCCATTCCTTAGTTCTTTGGATATTGAGATGTTCAATAATCAAATAAAAAAAAAATAAATAATTGGCGCTTACACTTCTGTTAGGTGTTTGGCCGAGCTCCTCCTCCTATTTGTGGTGTGCGTTTTGATGTTGTTCCACAAATGGAGGGACCTACAGTTTCAAGCCGACTCCGAACGGCAAATATTTTTATGAGGAGCTTTTTCATGGCAGAAATACACTCGGAGGTTTGCCATTGCCTGATAATGAATAATCAAATAAAAAATATAATAAATGGTGCCTGTGCGATTAAGTTCTGCGGCTCGCACAATCTCACAAGGGTAACCCTGTCTGAAACCTCGATGGGCATCAAATGGCTCTTAGAGGTATTTGCCAATTGGTATTGAACAACGTCATTTTGCTCAGTCGTATTAGTCGCATTAGAGTTCGATTGTAGAACTGCTTCTAAATGCTCTTGAATCAAAGACTTTAATTCGTTCGTTTTAATTAACTTAAGGCTAGAAATTACCCTTACTTCTATATATATATGTGCCACTGAACACATTACATGCACTATGTATTTGCATAACTATAGGTACATAGATGAAATTTTACTATTTCATTTCTTAAAAATACTTTTTGTTTTGCACAATTCGATTTGAAACTCTGGACTTTATGATTCTATATCAAAGCATATCATACTATATTTATCTAACTCCGACCAATCTTTCAAAAGTATTCGAATTAGTCATGCATAGATAGTTGATCGCTTTTCTTTTCTAAGAACTCTCCTTTACACAAACGGAAATCCGGGTTTCGAAAAGGACATAATTATATAACTGCGCTTATTGACGTTATCGAAGATATTCGTGAGCCCATTGACAAGGAAAAAGTCACTGGTACTAGGATACCACCAAGGTGATGAAGTCTCTGTCTGCCCAACGCAAGACATTCACAAAGCACATGTTCTGAGCTTTCTATGTCCATTTCGCAAAAGCGGCAGACATTGGTCTCAGATAGACCAATATTATTTAGCTGATACCTCAGACTGCAGTGATCTATAAGATATCCTGTTAAAAGACGCAGATCTACTCCGCTTAGTGAGAGAAGCTTGTCAGATATTCCTTTGTTGGGACTTAGGAATAGTTTGGCTTGACGCTGACCGGCACAGTTTAGCCAGTGTGCAGCAAATTTTCTTTCTTCCCATTTCCTAAGGAATTCATTAACGTGGCCTTTTGTGAGCCCACAGAAAGGCTCAGGACCAGTAAGTTGCATATTTGCTCCTTGTTTTGCAAGGTCATCAGCCATTTCATTTCCCTCATGTCCTTCATGTCCCGGAATTCAGCCTAGTGTTACTATGTTGAGGTTCCCTAACGTGTTGAAAAGGTTTAGGCAATCATATACCAATTTGGAGGTGATAGTTGTTGATAGAAGGACTTTTAGAGCCGCTTGGCTATCTGAAAGTATATAGATGTGAGTACCTCTCATTTTCCTGCTAAGGCATTCTCTCACACATATTTCGATGGCATGTATTTCTGCCTGCAATATTGTTGGGAAGAATCCCATCAGAATCGATTTTTTGAATTTAGGCCCATTGATTCCTGCCCCTGTTCTACCATTTTCCAATTTGGACCCATCAGTAAACCATAGCTGGGGGCCAGGTTTGAAAGTGATAGAGTTAGTTCTCCAGTCTGTGCGTCCATTAATTATAACTTGGAAGTTCCTGAAGAGTATTGGTTTGGGTGATAGTATATCATCCCTATGAAGAATGGGACTATGTAGGAAGTCTTCTAGGATCTTTAAATGTCCTTTCATATCTCCACTTTTAAGTTCAGATATACCTTTTAATCTTAAGGCACTCGAGCGAGCTTCCCTTTCAATTAGAATTGGAAGCGGTAGTATGTTCAGGAGCACACCCAGTGCATCCGTGGGACATGTTTTCATAGCCCCTGTAATACCAACACATATCAGGCGATGCAGTTTGCTTAATTCGTTTACTGCTTTTCTTTGCTTGGCCTTGGGCCACCATGCTAAGGATGCATAAGTGACTATGGGTTTCACAACTGTGGTGAATGTCCAGAAGGTCATTCTAGGGTTTAGTCCCCATGCCTTACCAAAAAGCTTAGTGCAGGCAAAGAATGCCCTTGTGGCTTTTGAAGTAACTCTCTCAATGTGGGAATTCCACGTAAGCGTTTTGTCAAGACTTGTAACTCCCAACTGAATGGAACAAACAAAAAATAGCACAACTTTTTAGGTAAGGAATACCTCCTTGACGACAACGTTAAATTGTTTGATTAATACTTTGCGAAATATCGATCACTATAGACATCTGCCGAGAAAATAATGGAATTATTTTTTATTTCTTTTGATTCAATTGGCTGAAAACCAACTTTAGTAACCAGCTTCTTAATACCGGTTCTGAGCTAAAAACCAGGTACTAATTCGACTGTGATTAAAATAAAATATGATTAAATGATTAAATAAACATTTAAATGAAAGTTCTGTAAGTCCGCTTAGCATCACCTGACACTCTTCTTTTAGTTCTAATAATTATGCCATTTGCAAATTTGCCCTGAGCGATGCTTTTAAAGTATTCGTATTTTTCATTTCACTCCTACATAAAATTCTTACTTTATTTGTGGGACGTCTCTCCAATCGCATCCATTATGTTTTCTTCATTATACTGCAAAGACTTTTGTTTAAGGTTTTTAACTTATTCAATTTTTCTTCATTCCCTTGAAAATTTTCTACAAAGTTTGGGTGGCAAATTGCTAAATGTCGTTGTTAATAATTCATTCCTTCAATAATTATTTAGCATTACAAATTCGCGCCTCCACTCTTTCTTGAACGTCATGTGTTTAAGTTTTTTCACTTAATTTCGTATACACTTTGCATTTCATACTTTTGAATTATCTTTTCATTGTGTCTTTGATCGTGTAAATTTATACTTCTTTTCAAGGGTATTTCCTTTGCCCTTCCCTATGAAACTCAGGCACTTTCAAGACGAATTTATTGAAATTGGTTGCACTAGGCCAATAACAACTTTTTGTGCATTAGAATGTCACGACAATTAGAAAACAAAGAAGTGACTTATTTATTTAAAACAAATTGCGCCCTATATCATTATTTTATTTAGTTATAAAAAATCTTTTGATTCATTACAAAGTTTCAAATTACAAATTACAAATTTGAATGTAAATAATACAAAAACATAAACGTAATCTAATTTTGTGCTGACATTCGAATGTACATAGCGAAAGAAAAAAACACAAGTCACCTGGTCTACTGCTACCACCTTTAATAGATTCGCCTTTGACACTTTCATATGAACTGTGTTTATATGTAAGAGCTTATAGGAGGCGAAAAATTTTGTGCCATTACTTCAGGGCAAAAAAACAAAAAACTAATGGGCTCCAAGTGCTTCTAGAGTGAGCAGCCTGCTCTAAAACAACAAGACACTCTAAACTTTTCAAATATAATCTTCACAAAATCAAATTATGAACTACTACATGGCCCAATAAGCTCATAAGGTGAGGCATAGATGGCGGCGTCAATATCAAAAGCATATGGTATTTAGTGAGAACCGCCCTTTAGGAGCTACTTGTCAAATTTTCATGACATTTTGCCGATTAGTTTGTGAGTTACAGTCCTTTTAGTGAAGCTACTTTTGGTTTTGTGAAAAAAATGGATTCAAAAGAATTTCGTGTATTCATACAACACTGTTTTTTAATTTAAAAAAAACACTGTGGAAACACACCAATGGCTACGGAAGTATTATTCGGACTCCGCTCTGTCGATCGGAACCGTTGAACGATGGTTTCGTGAATTTAGATGCGGTCGTAAGGGCACTGAGGACGCAGCGCGTTCAGGACGTCCAAATGAAGCAGTTGTTCTAGAACACATCAAAAAAATCCATCGTATCCGAATCCGTATTCTGAATGATCGTAAAGGGAAAGCGCGCGAGTTAGCAGAGGCCGTAAGCATATCGAAAGGGTCAGTAGAAACGATTTTGCATGAACATTTGGGTGTGAAAAAGCTAGTCGGAAGATGGGTGCCGCGATTTCTCATAATGAACCAAAAACATTGAGCGATTTCTCACAATGAACCAGAAACTGAGCATTGTTTGAAGCTGTTTCGCCGCAATCCAAGCGAGTTTTTGCGTCGATTCATAACAATGGACGAAACATGGATCCACCAGCGACGAAAGGCATCAAAATGTTAGTATTTGTGAAGATTTTTTTGAAATGTTTTTTATATCACACATTCGTTTTTTTAAATGAAGAAAACTATTTTTTTCTCTACTTAGTCAGTATTAACTGAGCCTACTTTATTATTTATTTCATCTATAATAGCTAAAAAATTCGGTACAGCTACGCAAGGTTTGAGATAATGTCAATGCAAAGTCTCCTTTTAGCAAACTCGGCCATGAGTTACGTTCTGTCGACCGAAGAACAAAAAACCAATTTGAATTTAAAATTTTTAAGAAAATCTCGTTGGCTGAAAAGCGTTTATATTCGGAATTGGTTTTTTAATTTTTGCCCAGAAATATATATGTAAATAAATTAGGAAGCATTAGAGTGGACTACTCTGCATTCAGTCGAGCTTTGGGACAGGAAAAACAGACAGGATAGAAAAAGTTTTTGCAATGAAATGCTGGGCTATTGGCAATGCATTGCTGCTTTCAATATGCCATCAAAGATAAGTGGCTATTTTATTGCTTTTGAGAAAAGAAAAAACACATTTTGGTCAAGTCATACAAATATTTACAAATTACGCATAAAATTGTGATGCACAAATCTTATATGACTGATTCAAACGCAAGCAGTCGACATTGAAATATTTTTTATTTTTACTTTCATACTGCGTATAAAAAATTAAATAATGGGAAAAGTGCGCCTTCTAAGAACACCATTAAACGTTTGTACGAAAGGTTTTCGACTGGTGATGCAAAGAGCATTAATCCAAAGAGGGCAAATCAAAACCGACCAGGCGATCGGATGAGAATATTGCTCTTGTACGGGTCAGTGTTGAGACGTCGCCAAGGACATCGCAAAATCGCCGTTCTCAGCAGTTGGGCATTGCTCGGACCACTTTACAACGAATTTTCTGCATTGATTTGCATTTATTCCCGTATAAGATTCAATTGACGCAAAGATTGTTACCTGCGGACAAGCCTCGTCGATTGGAATGGGCCCAAAGAGTCATCGAAATAGCTGAAGATGACGAGTAATTTTGGAACAAAATCATCATGTCCGATCAGGCTCATTTCTTATTGAATGGGACGGTAAACAAGCAAAATTGCCGTATTTACGCCACTGAAAATCCTCACGAAATTCAAGGGGTACCGATTTACGACGTAAAAGTCACTGTTTGTGCGGCGTTAGTGCGAACACGATTATTGGGCCGTTTTTCTTCGAAAATGAAAAAGGGTCAAGCTGTTACCGTCAATCAGGAGCGTTATCGCGATATGATAACCACTTTTGTGATGCCAATTATTCGTCGAAAGCGTATGAGGCAGTTCTGGTTTCAACAAGACGGCGCTCCACCACACACAGCTCGCACCACAATCGATTTTTGACACGATAACGTCTTATAATTCGATTTAGCCGGCTGCACGCACGAAAAAATATGTCGTTACCTTGCTCATTTGTCGTTACCTTGAATGAACTGCAAGCGAAAGCGCGGAACGATCGACAAAGCAAACAAAGCAAACGAACGGCAACGTTCGACATCTGGCTCTGTCCTACTTGAGTGAGCATATATATGTATGTATATGCGCATATGTAGGTATATAAATTCACATACTTGTATTTGCATGTGCCTTCTTCCTGTGTGCATGGTAATGAACCATTTCTCTGTTGAGAATAGGACGATGATAGAAAAAGTAGGAAATGAAAGGGAGTGTTTCGAGTGTAAAGTGTCTTGAAAAAGGCAAATCGATGATGGTGCCTCTTAGTGTTGTTGACTTATTAACGTCTGATGCACAATCGAAATTGAAGATATCTTTCATGAAATTGATAAATGTTTCGTCATTTTTCACGTTTGTGACCTATCACGTTACTTGACCTATTCCATTGAAATTCCATTTACCTCTCCTCTATATCCATACAAAATATCTATCAAACAAATAAAATTAAAATTTTGTTTTGAAAATTGCAACCATTCCATCAATATTTTCTTATGACGTTGTCACGTTAAACTATCGTCAGTAAACCGACTTTGCAGACAACCCCTTTTTTTTAAGAAATTGTTTCCTCGTCGTTTGATGTCGAAAAATGGCGATTTTGACTGGCCACCGCGTTCGCCCGATTTAACGCCACCTGACTTCCATTTGTGGGGATATTTAAAATCAAAGGTTTGATTAATAAGGCAAAGACCATAGAAGAGCTCAAGAACGACATCCGTGAGGAAATAGCCGCTATTCCAGCCGAAATGTTAGCTAAAACTATGGAAAATGCTGCAAAACGGGTAGAATACGCCGTTGAGTCTCAAGGCGGCCATTTGAGAGATATCAAAAAGTGATGCCAACAAATCTACTCGAACCAAATAAAATGATTATTATCGTCAACATCAAAAAAATTGTGTTTTTCTTTGATTTAAGGGGGGACCCTCATTTATCGGGTCAAAAAAATCGATTTTTTGGAAATAATTTTAATCTATTCTACAACTATTTAAGAATATACTTTCAAAATTTCAAGTCGATATCTGTATTTTTGAAGGAGTGACAAAATTTTTAACAGGACGCGACGGGTGGCCTGATCGCCTGTATCCAAAACTTTAAACGCGTTTTTCTCGAAACATCATTTTTCGATTTTGTGTACACAATTGAGAACGCTGTATTGAACCAATCAGGCTTTACAATAGCTCATTTTAAAGATAATTAAATTGTTTTCAATGTGACATTAAGGTTTTTTTAAAAAAAAAGATTTTCATATTTTTTTGTAATTTTAAAGTCAATTTTTATGCATGAAAAATCACTTTTAACATAAAACTGGGTAAAAAATATCAATTTCGACATTTTTTTTTAAATCAAAATGTCACATCGAAGGTATTATCCTAAAGTTTTAAAAAAAATTTGGTTTTTTTATTTCAGAAAAAAATTCAGAGCGCTAGAATGTACACAGATAGAATGAGGTGCCCATACACCTCGTATATTTCCATACTTAAAATGTTTTTTTTCTTCTCCGAAAATTTTTGTAGACAGTCAAGACATTTATTAAAGTACTTTATGAATTACAAAACGTTTGAAGTTATTTTACCTGAGAAAAAAATTCCCAAAAATGATGCATTTTTCGACCGTCTAAATGAGGGTCCCCCCTTAAGGGGTTACATGGGTTTCGTTGGGTAAAACAAGGCCTATTTTCAATATTTTTTTTTTCTATGTAAAAAATTATTTATTTAATTCTAACTTTTTCTGTCTTATAGATACATGTTTAAAGAATAATTTCTGAAATTAAAAAAAAAAAAAAAAATTAATACTCCTCCATTGTGACGTCATATCCGGTGACCCCTCGAAAAAAAGGTGCGTCCGCGTTGTCAGCATAACTCCTGACAGGCTCCTCAAAAATGAAAAAACAAAAATTAGTGCTTTAGTTAAGACCATAAACTCGTGCTTGAACGAAGGAAAGAAAAAAATTTAAAAATTGGAATTTTGGCAGACATTTTTGCAAAAAAATGAAAATTTCGGTCAAATTTGCTTGACATTTTGTTTTTTTTTTCTTTTAAATAGTTGTAATTGAAAAAAAAAAAAAAAATTCCTCGTTCAAGCACGAATAAATTGTATTTCGAACACCTGTGTAAAATTTCATTAAGACCAGTTGAGTAGTTTTCGAGAACATTTGACAACCGACTTTGAAAACACGGTTCCGAGAAAAACGCGTTTAAAGTTTTGACTAACAATAAAAGTGGCTTGGAGCGCACACATTCCAAAGGCTGTAACTCCGAATATATTGTTCGGATCAACTTGAAAATTTAGGATAATATTCCTGAGATGTTGTAGAAATTATTAAGCCAAAAAAAAATAAATCGATTTTTTTAACCAACGAAACCCATGTAGCCCCTTAAAAAACAAACACATAGGTCCGTCGAATATGGGCAACCCAGTATATCATACAAAGAGAGATAGTGAATATTTAAAATAATGCACTATAGTAAATATGGAGTTTGTTTAAGGGCTTAACAAAATTGGTATATTGGGGCGTATACGCAACATCTTCACCTCTGGGTATGTAATAATGCGCATATGTAATAAATAACAGATGTATGTCCATGAAACTTTAAATGCATATATACACATATTTTAACCCACGGGTATAGTACGCACACATACCTATATGAAATTTAATCGGCCAAAACGCTGCTTTAAGTCAAGCGTTCATGATTACAAGCTTACACACTAATAAATATGAGACTGCCAATATGGCATGAGTCAGAGAGATACAAAGGTATGCAGCATGCGGAATGTACGTTTACAGCACTTTCAAATTCGGAAGCAAACGATCATAAGAAATACCAGCGAAATGATATTCGATTCATTAGAAATACCAAAAATGTATATGCGAAAAAGTTGATTAACCAAAAGAAATGATTCTACGACGAATTGTTTGATTATTCAAGATTTTATTTTCTCAATTAGAAATCAATAAAAGCGATAAAATGTTTAAAGTTAGCACTACATGCGTACCTACACCACGTATATGCATATTTAGATTCGAAAAAGCGAACGAAGTTTACGTCAGAGATTATCGAGTCATTTGCCTTTTGCTTGTCTTCTATTTTCTGTGCGCTATGCCTTATCAATGTTTATCAGTTGACGCGCTTACATAAAAACAACTATGATATGTGACAATTCAGGTGAACTCAGTTGCTTTTATCTTATCACCAGTTTTTATATAGATTTCTTTTTATTATAGGAACGGAAAGTGAGTTTAAAAATGCTCTAAGCACGAAGGAAGGCGTTGCCAAAAATTATTATATAAATTTAACTTTACAAAGCAGCTAAAAACACACATGCTTATATGTACATATATATGTGTGTGCGCTTATAAGTAAAAAAAGTTTTTATATTTTTATTGAAGAACAATTTTATGAAAATTGTAATTAGATCTAAAATGCGTTACGAATAACAAACAAAGTTTAAATAACAACAAGTGCAGGGTGGGCCATGTAACATTTGCTTTTTGAATCGGCTATAAAAAAAAAAACTAATCAATATTTTTTTAAACTTTTTTATTTTGAAGATTGAACATTGTCATCTATATATATAAGAGAAAGTCATGTTAGTTACACTATTTATAACTCGGGAACGGCTGAACCGATTCTGCTGAAAATTGGTGGAGAGGTAGCCAAGGACCAGGAGACGGACATAGGAAACTTTTTATCCCATTCGAACACGTTTCCGTGAAGTCACTATAAAACGTGGTATAACAAAACGCAAATGACAGCTAAACGTAATGAAACGACTGAAGAAGCACAAGGAATTGCCCGTGAAGAGTGCCGCGTTAGTATGGCTCGGCTTCGTGCTTCTCAATCACAAGAGCAAAGCGAGGCAGCCCGTGAAACGGCTCGGTTGGCAATGCGAAATCGTCGAGCGAATAACAAAGTTGTTGAATCGCCAACAAAAAGAAGTTTATGATACATTAATGAAGGCAATTGATGATGGAAATGGTGGTTTATATTTCCTTGATGCCTCCTTGAACTGGTAAGACATTCCGCTTGTCAGTAATTTTAGCCACTGTGCGAAACCCAACATTGCGCTTGCAGTTGCTTCTTCTGGAATAACAGCCACATTGTTAGAAGGATGCCGTACGGCTCATTCAGCATTAAAATTGCCGTTAAATCTTCAAAAAATTGAAGAACCAACATGTAATATTTCATGAAACTCAGCAATGACCAAAGTTTTATCAGCATCGAAAATCATCATCTGGGACGAATGCACAATGGCGCATAAACGTGCATTCGAAGCACTTAACCGAAGATTGAAAGATATACGCAATGACTCGAGATGTTTTGGAGGCGGAATGATTTTACTGTCTGGCGACTTCCGCCAAACACTGCCAGTAATTCCAAGATCAACGGCTGCTGACGAAATAAGAGCTTGCCTCAAATCATCGAATCTATGGCGCTATGTGAAGAAACTTAAGTTGACAACAAACATGAGAGTTGCATTACTTAATGATACATCTACTGAAGATTTCTCTGAGCAATTACTGACTATCGGTAATGGTCGAGTACCTGTCGACGAATCGAGTGGATTGATTTCATTTGCTCAGAATTTCTGTAACTTTGTCTCATCGAAAGACGAACTTATCAATAAGGTATTCCTAAACATCATTAATGACTACAAAAATAATGATTGGTTGAGTGAGCGAGCAATTCTAGCGGCTAAGAATAAAGATGTAGATGACCTAAACTACATACTTTAAAAGGATATCATTGGAATAATGCGTTCATTTAAATTTATTGACTGTGTAACAAATGAAGATAAAGCCACGAACTATCCAATTGAATTTTAAACTCCTTGGATGTGCCTGGCTTACCACCGCACAATTTACTCCTAAAACTTGGCTCTGTAGTAATCATGCTTCGAAACATAAGCCCACCAAAACTTTGCAACGGCACGCGTTTGATGGTAAATAAATTGATGAACAATGTGATTTACGCGACGATACTCAAAGGAAAATTCGAAGTTGAAGAAGTTCTCATTCCGAGGATCCCGATGATCCCAACCGATCTTTCGCTTGAGTTTAAAATACTTCAATTTCCGATCTGTCTTGCATTCGCCATGACCATTAACAAATCACAAGGCCAATCCTTGAAAGTTTGTGGTCTGAATCTAGAAAATCAATGCTTCTCAAATAATCAATTATATGTGACATGTTCACTGGTCGGAAAACCATCTGCGTTGTTTGTTGTTGCACCTGATAATAAAACAAAAAATTTTGTGTATCACAAGGAGCCTAACTGAAGAGTGCAATCTATTAAAGGTTCATTGAAATACTTGATTAATAAAAAAATTAGCTTAATAAAATAAAAAATCTGCTTTTTTATTGCCTCTAGGGCGGAACAAAGTTCGTCGGGTCAGCTAGTTTATGAATGAAAAATAATATCGTCCAAATGACTGCCACGACTGGCTTTACAGTACGCCATTCGATCAACTCAATTTTTAAGCACATTTTCGTTTGTTTGGGCTCCAATTTCATGAATGGCAACTTCGATTTCGTGTTTTAAAACATCAATCGTATCTGGATGGTTCGCATAGCATTTGTCCTTAACGGCTCCCCACAAAAAATAGTCGGGCTTAAATCACAGCTCCGAGGCGGCCAATTGATATCGGAATTTCGGCTGATTATTCGGTTTTCAAAAACGGTAGCCAAAAGTTCGAGTGTAACTTTGGCAGTGTGACAAGTCGCACGATCCTGTTGAAACCAAATGTCGCACATGTCATCCTCTTCAATTTTTGGAAACAAAAACTCGTTGAGCATGTCACGGTAACGCTCGCCATTTACTCTAACCGCGGTTCCTCGCTCATTTTCGAAAAAAATGGCCCGATGATGCCGCCAGACCAAAAACCGCACCAAACAGTGACTCGTTGTGGATGCATTTGCTTCTCTACAGTAACGTGTGAATTTTCTGAGCCCCAAATCTGACAATTTTGCTTATTGACGTAGCTACCGACATGAAAATCAGAAAAGAAGAAGAAGACTCACCACTTTGGAAATAGGTTTTTAATATTTCCCAATTTTGTTCAAGCGTATAGCGTCCCATTTCGTAGATGTCAAACCTTTAAGTAAATTATGAACACATTTGACATGTCATTTGTGTTTCCATTCTCAAAAAAATAGGTGGTTCAAAAGGCAAACACTATATGGCCCACCCTATAGAAGTATTGATACGCTACCACTTCGAAGATGTTTTATAAAATATTACGAAAGTGTTTGAGTATTTGGATATATTTTATGAAAAATTAAATAAACCCAATTATTCTCTTGTGAAATATAAGAAAATATAAAATATAAACTTTCTCATTATAAAAAGTGTTGATACTTTTGCAATAAAGTATTTACGTATAAAAAAGTTTAATACCTCGGAATCGAATAACCTCTTTTAGTCTGTCAGGCATTGAGGGAATCAAGTTTTTTGTATAATCGGAATTTATATTTTGCCGTTCGACTTGGAGCAAGCTTTTAAGTTGATTTTTTTTATTTTTATTTATTACTTCTTTTGTCATTATTTCATCAATAAAAACAATATTCCCAACTCCTGACGTGGACATGCAACCTGAAATCATTATGTCTCCACCTCTATACTTGACCGTTGAATTGACGCTCAAAGACCCTACTTTAGGTAAAGGAAAAACGTCTATATATTTGTTTATTTGGTCAAAGGCCAGTGCATCAGAGGTCGACATGCTCAAAGTTTGAATGTACCTCATTTCCACTATTATTGCAGAAGCTGTAATAATGTCGATGAGGAAGAGTCTGTCAGACATCTTCTTTGTCACTGCCCTGCGTGGTATGCTACTAAGTTTCGATACTTGGCTTATAGTTCTTGAATGATACTGATGACCTTAAGGGTATAAATGTCCACGAGATCAATGGGTTTGCACTTGAAACAAACTGGTTTAGCGAGGAGTAGCAGATACACTTCTACTGTGGTATCACAACGGATTGGCAACGGTCTAAGTGAATTGGCTTAGAGACTGCCACTTCGACCTGCAAACCTACCTTTACGATAGAGAAATCTTGAGACTGTTATTCCTGAAATAAAAAGGATTTAACATAAGCAAAAAATTGTTTCATTTCCTTTTATTAATTTTTCATGATCAATTTCTATAGATTTATAGTGATATAGTACATCAGGTTTTGGGCATTTATGAAGAGAAATTAAAAGATAAGTTTAAATAACTGGGTCTGGAGGAGGTACTGGAAACCAGGCACAAAAAACCACGATATCGAAGTGCAAACCTCCTACAGAAATATAATCTATATAAATAATACAGTGGTAATTTTCAAAGCGTGCCACCAGCCCGGGTAAGTATTAAATAAAAATCAAAAATAGATTTAGGAGACAGCATCAATAAAAACAAATTTATTTCTTTTCCTAGTTCATACATATTTAACTGTTACCAGATGAATAAAATTAAATTTAAAAAAATAATGGGGTGTGCCTAGGTTAAGGACGTTCATTTATTTGGTTCTCCTTTATTATTATTATTTTTTCCAACTTCAAACTAAAATCCAGTATGATCGAAAACGTGGTAATCGAGTTCTGTTAAAACGATGGGATTGGTGTGTATATAATTTATAAACCCATGGAACAACAAGAAACATTAAATATGATTCAAAATTAAAATAAATTTGAAGATTCATGTGTAGAAGGGACACAGTTTTGAAATATCATCTCAAAGCGAACTGCGTGGTTTGAAGATAGTGAATTTAACCCTTAACGGCCGAGAGTTGTTTTTGTAATACCCGCCCAGACGACGGAAAATTAGATGAAATTTCACAACGTTTATAAGGATGAAATCTTAAACTATACGGATGTCATCCCTGAAAAAAAAAACAAAATCCTCTGTATTAACAACGAATTTGTAAAAAGCTATAGTATCTAATTTTTAGGAATTTTAAGATCGACAGTTGATAATTCGTGGGTGCCAGAAATTCTCTCATCTGTAATAATGAGGAAATGGATATTGCAATAAATTTCTTGAATCAAATTTTTAGTGTCCTCAACCAGCCAACAAAGAGCAGCCGGAATCGATTTTTTAAGTTTATTACTAATCTCTAGATAATAAATAAAAATATAAATAATTAGTAATTAGAGCGTACACTTCTGTTAGGTGTTTGGCCGAGCTTCTCCTCCTATTTGTGGCGCACGTCTTGATATTGTTGCAGAAATGGAAGGACCTACCGTTTCAAGCCGACTCTGAACAGCAGATATTTTATGAGGAGCTTTTTCATGGCAGAAATACACTCGGAGGTTTGCCATTGCCCACCGAGGGGCGACCCCTATAACAAACGTACTCCGAGTGGCAATCGCACCATCTCTAGATACATTTCCTAATAACGGTGTGTTTTCTTAGAGGTAGCGAAGCTTAAACGGACAAATATTTTTAATATCAAGAAATTGACTCTTTTTATATTGTTTCTGGCTTACCAATGCAACTTTACGTATATCCAGAGCAAATAGTCCCAATTGGTTAACTCGCACGAACGGGATGTCCAGTGCTTTCACCGGTCCATAAAGCGCACCACAGCGATTTATTCTGAACATTTTTTTTTTTAAATAACTTTGAAAAATTAGCAAAGGTTGCTCTAGCATAAGTGTTTTTGTGTTTTGAAATTAAGTGTTTACCATGTCGCCAAAGTATTGAGTATTACAAAAATATATTCTTATCTGCTCGCGAAATTTTAGATACGAAATGTTTAAATAAAAAATGTATCATCTATTTTTCCATATAACGAGTCCTGGCAAAAAATGAAACTTTGGTTAAACTCATTCGAATTCGCCGTGTCGTAAGAGTTCAGGAATACACAAGCAAAAGGTAGGGGAATTACTTGCAAGCAATGGGAACAACAAAACACAAGAAATCATACACACATACACACACATTCTTCCGCATAAAAACGGAAACAAACTGAATTTGGAGGCTTTATATTAATTTGTGCTTTCACAACTTAACACGCGCCACTTCGTTTTCATTAGTTTGATTAGTTTAAATCTCACAAATCACAATACTACTAAGCGATTCACTGAATTTTCACAAAATGTGATTTCTCCCACCTTTGTTTGTTTTGTTCGTTGGTTTTATATTGAGAAGGAAGTTGACGTCAGATTTGACAAACTCGCAAAAAATAGTAAATGTTTTTTAATGGCGCCACCTTAGATATTACGTTCGCCTTTTTCAGTAGACGCTAATTTGTCTGTCGTTGACATGCATATTTAAATTCACTTCGTAGTTTCTGTTGCCAGAAAAAATAATAGTTTTCATTAAGATGCCGTGAAAGTAACCATCCGCAAGCGCATTGTGCAGTTTAAAAAAATAATTAAAATGCTTGGCAAACTATTTGCTGTTAATCATTTTAAAAGCGAAGAGTTCTAAGAACTGCTTTAAATAGAATTCTTAAGACGACGAGTGTGAAAAGAAGGTGTGATAGGGAAAGGATTTTATTAATCATGACTAAACTAATTTTAAGGGTAAGTTCAGCAATAAGGAGCACATAACCCAACGCGACGCCACTACAGACATGAATTACCATCAGAGTTATGTCTGCAAAACCTTAAAAAAAAACTTTAAATATTGGGTAGTCGAAAAAGTATTTTCGTATTTTGTCAATAGATGTCGTTGGAGTCATCTATCTCCAGTGCTACCAATCACATTGTGTCATACCAAAACCATATCACCAAAATATGATGTTAGAAAGGTGACATTTTAAGCTTCATTTAACCAAAAAAAATTAAATTCGGAGAAGTTGAAAAAAGTTATAGCTGTTCAAAAATGAGTGAAAATAACGAAGAAATTCGCTATATAGTATTTCGAAATTTTTGTATAAAAAAGGGAAGAATGCCACGCTAGCCACCAATGAAATTTGTGAGACGATGCTGTATCAGTTCGTGTAGCATAACAATGGTTCGCTCGCTTCCGTTCTGGAAATTTCGATGTGAAAGATGCACCTTGCTCCGGTCGACCTATCGTTGAAAAAGTCGATGAAATTATGGAAAAGATTGACCAGGACCGTCACAGAAGCTGCCATGACATCGCCAAGGCTCTAAACACTCATCATAAAACGGGTTTGAACCACTTAAAAAGGGCTAGTTACAAAAAGAAGCTCGATGTTTGGGTGCCACAGGAATATTTAAATTAAGACGCAATGCCGATGGATAAATCCCAATTTCAACAAAAAATCATATCTTTTGAATTATGATTAATACTATTTTTCTCTCAGCAAGCCTCAGCTGCCTGAAAATGATTGATTTTACACAATCACAATACTTCCCTCAAGGGGGGAGTGAACGGGGTACAACATTTGGGGACAGGGCGTGGCAAACATGTTTACGGATGGCTGGAAGTTGTACGAAAGAGTTGGTGGGGAGGAGTATTCTGCAACGAGCTCCTCATCAAGCTCAAATTTAGGTTTACGGACCACTGTCTGATTTCAAAGCAGAAGTCGTCGCAATTAATGTAGCACTGGATTGGTTGCTTACCTCTGTAATTACTGTAAAGGACGTAAATATCTACTCCGACAGCCAAGCGGCAATTAGGGCCCTGGGCTCATTTTTTGTGCCCCAGCTCTCGAATTTGGTAGATATCCTTACCGGGTATGGTCCGTTAGGTGTCGATGCGGTGAGACTTGAGATTGATTCAAGTGCTTTTTGCAGAAGCCGTCTGGAGTATGAGGTAGAATCATCTCAGTCCCTTCTTCCTTTCTCCACCTATCCTTTCTTCTACATTCCATCCATTTATCCTAACCCAACAATTCTGATGACAACTATGTGCTCTCGACTGACAAAGCGTTGACCCATTGCAACGTTAAAATTCAAAAGTTGTTTAATAAGTGAAAAATTAGCATTGTACCAAAGCAGCGGAATCCCCCAAATTTGCCCCAACGTCGTCCATTAGAAGATTTCTTTGGAAATTTAAGCTCGATGGTATACAAAAACAACTAGACAGTTGCAAATTGTGAAGGACTCAAGAAAAGAATCTGTCTGTTCATGTACATATATATTCGTAAAATAGACAATGTCAAATGCTAATCAGGGACCCTTTGCAACTACATATTAATTTTTTTTTATTTTTTTACCTCTTGCAAGCTTTTTGTGAAGAAGTAAAATAAATCCAAATGTTATACAATGTTTTTAAAAAAGTTGTTCTTTTTATGTTCACCCGCTACTTTGAACGTGTGTGTATTGAAATAATTTAAGCATAATTTAAAAATTATATAATGAATATGTATGTATGCATATCAAAAATTCCACTCAAATAAACCTGTATGCGCGTCACCCCAGCATCTTATCTGCAAGCGATTTCCATAAAAATTATGCAACCATTTTTTTTTTGACTGTTATTGCAGTTCGGACGAAATATCTCTATATATGTATGTACATATGTACTATATCAGTTTTAGAGGAATCCTCTATCTGATAGTGAAAGTTCCATCAAACTCAGTTCAGAGATTAGTACGAAAAAACAGACGAACACTCAGAAGACAGCCAACAAATTTCAAACACTTGTTCAGGCGTTGGTTGCATGCGAATAACCACTTAGGCTTAAAATTTTCTTTTTCACAGATAGGCACTTCAATTTTTTATATAATATGTATAGAGAAATAATTTTTACTTTTAATTATCTTATTAATGTAACTTACCAACAAAATCCAAACTTATGCTCATCCGTTTTTCTTTCCCCTCTTTGAGTCGCACGAAACTCACCGTTCGCTTGACTTTCTCTTTTTCCACCTGACACCATTTCTTATTTTTTGTGTATCTCTTTTTCCAGCTTTGTGTTGCGAAATTCCGTTCGGCGAGCACAGCAACAAATTGTTTTAGTTGCGGTTTAGTAAAAAAAACTATGTATTACCACGTAAAAATATGTGAGCACTTACTAAACTAAATAGTAGAGTTAAAAAAAAAAAAATATATGTAGGCTCTTGATTTTCTATGCTGTTCGTGAGTACGTATAGGGTGGGCCACGTAAAATGTGCTTTTTGAATCGGCTATAAAAATAAAAAACTAATCAATATTTTTTCAAACTTATTTTTTTATTTTGAAGATTCAACATTGTCATTTATGAATGAAAAATAATATCGTTCAAATGACTGCCACGACTGGCTTTACAGTGGCCATTCGATCAACCCAATTTTTAAGCACATTTTCGATTGTTTGGGTTCCAATTTCATGAATGGCAACTTCGATTTCGTGTTTTAAAGCATCAATCGTCTCTGGATGCTTCGCATAGCATTTGTCCTTAACTGCTCCCCACAAAAAATAGCCCAACGGGCTTAAATCACAGCTCCGAGGCGGCCAATTGATATCGGAATTTCGGCTGATTATTCGGTTTTCAAAAACGGTAGCCAAAAGTTCGAGTGTGACTTTGGCAGAGTGACAAGTTGAGCATGTCACGGTAACGCTCGCCATTCACTGTAACCGCGGCTCCTCGCTCATTTTCGAAAAAAAAAGGCCCGATGATGCCGTCAGACCAAAAACCGCACCAAACAGTGACTCGTTGTGGATGCGTTTGCTTCCCTACAGTAACGTGTGGATCCCCTAATCCGACAATTTTGCTTATTGACGTAGCCACCGAAGTGAAAATGAGCTTCATCAGAAAATATGATTTTTCGGTAAAAATGCTCATCTTCGGTTAATCGATTTTCTGCCCATTGAGCGAACCGAAAACGCCTTGGATGGTCATTAGGCTTCAGTTCTTGCACCAATTGAACTTTGTAAGCCTTCATACCGAGGTCTTTATGCAAAATTCTCCTCAAAGATGTGCGTTAAATGTTCAATTCTTGAGAACGATGACGAGTTGGATGTTCACGCACATTTTCGGCTACAGCAGCAATGTTTTCGGGTGTACGCACTGTAGGAGCACGTTCACGTGTTGTTTTATCCATTAACGATCCACTTTGACGAACACGATTAACAAATTGATTCACAAACTGGCTTGTTGGCTAATCTTTTTTTTGGAATTTTTTTTTTTCAAATTTCTTCTTTTCTTCTATTTCCACCAAAAATAATCTAAAGGCGTTATATCGCACGATCTGGGTGGACAATTGACAGGTCCCGAACGTGAAATAAAATGTTCACCGAACTCGCCTCTCAACAAGTCCATTGTTACGCGTGCTGTGTGGCATGTGACACCGTCTTGCTGAAACCACATGTCATGCAAGTCAAGCTCTTGTTGCTCCAACAAAAAAACAACAATACACAGGAACAAAAATTATCTTCTATATTATATAATATTTTAAACACTTTGTAGTATAATATGTACGATTCTAACGGAAGTAAAACTGTAAAATATGTGTTTCGTGTTCCATTAAGGCCGCTTATCTTGCATTTAGCTTAATTTTTGTGTTCGCATATCTCTGTTGTTTGGCTATCAACTATTTGAAAATGAGTCTTAGTCATGGAGAATCACACGAACACCACATGCCGCTCAAACTGCTTGTCTATACTAATATTATAAAGAGGAAAACTTTGTTTGTTTGTTTGTTTGTAATGAATAGGCTCAAAAACTACTAGACCGATTTTAAAAATTCGTTCACCATTCGAAAGCTACAACATCCACGAGTAACATGGATTATATTTTATTTGGGAAATAGGGCTCGAGATATAGGTCAAAACGTGGACCCGGGTAACCTTCGGATGTGTATGTACAATATGGGTATCAAATGGAAGCTGTTGGTGAATGCTTTAGTCCAGAGTATTTTTCATGCCGCTCCGTGACTAGGGTCTCGAGATAGAGACCAAAACGTGGACCCTAGAATGTGCTTGTACAATATGGATATGAAATTGAAGCTGTTGGTGAATGCTTTAGTACAGAGTATTTTTCATGCCGCTCCGTGACTGGGGTCTCGAGATATAGGTCAAAACGTGGACCCGGGTAACCTTTGGTTGTGTATGTACAATATGGGTATCAAATGAAAGCTGTTGATAAGTGCTTTAATACGGGGTAATTTTCATACCTATTGATGACTAGGGTCTCGAAATATATGCCAAACCGTGGACCCGCCGTGTCTTTGAACCGAATTAAACCAAACTTCCACACATTGTTAAGTAGGTATTGAAGATGATTTCCGTATAGTTTGAATACCTATTGGTAGATAGGGTCTCGAGATATAGGTCAAAACGTGGACCCGGGTAACCTTCGGACGTGTATGTACAATATGGGTATCAAATGAAAGCTGTTGGTGAATGCTTTAGTACAGAATATTTTTCATGCCGCTCCGTGACTGGGGTCTCGAAATATGTGCCAAAACGTGGACCCGCCGTGTCTTTGCACCGAATTAAACCAAACTTATGCACATTGTTAAGTAAGTATTGAAAATGGGTTTCGTAAAGTTTGGTTGTAATTCCGAGCTCTGGCAACGGGTACAGCGTTTTTTGAACCAGCCATAATGTCGCTTACTTTTTTAACGCTTGGGGCGGAACTGAACTGTCAAATTGACAGTGTGAGTTACAATGGGTCTATATTTCTTTCTGATTTGGATGCCATAAGGAAAAAACGTAAGTGCAACATGTAAAAATTGTTTGTGAATTTTTTTGGAGTGGATTTTGGAACAGTGAATAATTTCTTACGAAATTTGAGAATTTAATGTGAAATCCGAATGAAATTATGTGTTCATGGAAAAAATTTTTTTTTTCGTTTTTGTTTTTGAAAAATATAAATGGATAATGGTTAAAAAAGCTCCAATGCTTAATAAAACATATAAATTGAAACGAAAAATTCATGGATGATCAGGAAAAAAGACGATTGTTTATTCATATGCGTTGATTTGAAATTTAAGAACAATCTTCTTTTTTCCTGATTTTCAATTTATATTTTATATTTACTCAAAAACAAATAGAAAAACAAAAAATATTGTTTATGCCAAAGCGCTTGAATAAAGAACAAAGAAATAAATAATATGAAAATCATATATTTTCTGTTCTAAACCATATCTATTCTATTTTAGTGTGTCCAGCGAAGGGGGCCGGGTTTACTAGTAGCAAATATAGCACAAATAAAGGATGGAAAGATGTAAGACTAGTACTCGTACTCGCTTCTAGTAAAATTTGCCCTGTAAAAAATCAGTGAAGAAGTTTCTTTGAATTTACCAACATTCGCACTTTTGCCACTCTGAATGAGGTACCTCCAAAACATGCATTCTGAATGCCGCAACCGCTTCTTCAGGTGTCGAAAAACGTTGACCTCTCAATTTGTTTTTTACGTACGGGAATAAAAAGAAGTCATTCGGTGCCAAGGTAAGGACTATACGGCGGATGACCCATTAATTCGATGTTTTGGGTGCTCAAAAATGCAGATGTTTGAGCCGATGTGTGAGAGCTCGCATTGTCCTGGTGAAGAGTGATCCGTCTTTGACGATTGGTTTTCCTAATTTCTTGGAAGACAACTGGCAAACAAATGGTTGTGTACCACTCCGAATTTACTGTTCTGCGTTGTTCTAGTGGTACGGTTGCGACGTGTCCATTTTTTCCGAAAAAACAGGCGACCATTTGCTTGGAAGTGCTTCGTGCGCGAACAACTTTTGTTGGATTTGGCTCATCTTGAAACCCCCATACAGTCGACTGCTGTTTACTTTCGGGCTCATACGCGTAAATCCATGATTCATCACCTGTCACAATGTCATAGACGTGTTTCGAAGCCCCGCGATCGTATTTTTTGAGCATTTCCTTCGATCAATCGATTGACAAATTGGGATCCAACGCGAACAAATTTTTTTGACAGTCAAATGTTTATGCAATATTGAATGTATGCTGGTCCCACTAATGCCTAAGATTGTCTCAATCTCACAATAGGTCACATGACGATCTTGCAATATCAGTTCGCGCACAGCATTAATGGTTTTCGGAACAACAACTGATTTTGGACGACCTTCACGAAATTCGTCTTGGAGTGAACTACGACCACGATTGAATTCACCATACCATCAATAAACACTGGTCTTTGATGGAGCTTCATCGCCAAAAAATGAATTAAGTTCATCCATGCAATGTTGCTGAGTTAATCCACGTCGAAAGTTGTAAAAAATAATCGCACGAAAATGTTCACGATTTAATTCCATTTTTGGACCGAGATGAATCTTTTAAGTTACTGTAAACAACACAAATAGCGCTGGTATTTCAAAACGTTCTGAGTACGTAAAAGCCAAAAAATGTCAAACTTTGCGATACAACTGCCAGTTGCCAGATTGCAACACCAGGGTAGCCAAATCCCTACATATAAAAGGCACCCCTCGTATAAATAGGCAAAATTGAGTCATGAAATTTGATAGACATTATTTGAAGAAAAGGGGTCGTCATCGTCACAAGTGACGAGATTTCAAAAAATCGACAAACAAATTGGCTACATCCGCAGGTGTTGTGGCAGATTTCTCATTAAAACGAACCAGCGCTATACCTTTTGTATTTTGAAGGTCTACACAAGGCTTCAGTACCAATAATTTAGTCCCGTACAAAAAATTATTTAAACTGCTGAATTTTTGAAGCATTGCTGGTATTTTACAAATATAATTTGATTCTTAGATTTAAAAAGTTGTTTATGAAGTTAATTCCGCTTATTTTTAAACTGTTTAGGATGATAAGTGTGCCAGTTAAGCTTGCGTTATTATTACTTGTATTTAGTTCTGGCGTTGTTGAGCAAATGCTCTCGTAAATGGCGCTACTTATTGTCGAATCAAAATCGACCGGTTTTGGTGGCAATTATGAGAGAGCCACTCAACATTCTACCACTTTTCTTACATTTCAACTTACAATTGACTATTCTGAAAGACGTTTTATGGTATCTGAAGTACATTAATCGCTTTCTGAGGAACTGTTGGGAAAGGTGTAGATCATTGCCCAATGCTTTTTCTTTACTACCTGCCGCAAAATTATAATTCTCCTTTAAGTAATCATCTTTCTTAAAACTATTTTATCAAATAGGAAGAAAACTGTTTCCGGTGCAAGATACCATAAATGATTTTTGACTTTTGAAAACATTGCTTCAGCTGCGACTTTGTTAAAATTTTTGTATAGGTATAGATGGGTTGGTTGATGTGGTGATTTATCCCGAACCCAACTAGCGCTTCCGCAGTATTTTTCTGCCACATCCTCGCTACCAACTTGTTAAAGGGTAATTTTACAGCATGACTATATCCTGTCTGTGCGGTTTAAACACCGTATTAGGCTGTTGACATCTATGCCAGACAATTGTTCGAAACTCTCGAACACTGGTTTGTCCAGGGTTAACTAATGTCAAGGATTAAGGAGATAATTCCTCCCATAGGGCGGGACATTCACAGAGGAAATGGAAAATCGTGTCCTTTTTCTCTGGTTGTTTGCAACTGAAACAGTGCAAGGGTTGCCCATTTTGCCTGACATGAAGCCAGTTATGACTACCGTGAGTCTCCAGGCGTCCTGTCGTTTCATGTTTACCAATGTTGACGTTTGTTTAAGGTTGTATGTGGGCTATAACATTCAGCTAATTTTGTATTTCGTCTGGTGTCTTCATCTGCAAATCGGAGGTATTTTAGAGAAATTGCATTCTTGACTGCGCCTAATGGTGTGAATACCAATTCTGCATGAACGTTATTCATGGCAGATCCCCTTCTTACCAGTTCATCTGCTTTTTCGTTAACTTCAATGTTCCGATGTCCCAGGACCCAGGTAACTTTATGGGTTACTTTCAAGGAGCCATGTAAGGCTATTTCTGCTTTATTCCACTAGTTTAGAGCTTGTTGTAACCCAAGCCAGGGCCTGGATTGCAGCTTGGCTATTCGAAAGAATAGCGATATTGCCCTTAAAAGGGAAGTCTGCCTACAGGCCTCCCCAATCGCCAGTACTTCCGCCTGAAAGACACTGCAAGCATTAGGGAGACGCACAGATTTTTCAATTTAAAGTCTATGAGAATATATGTATGTATATCTGCTCCAACACCACAGTCCATTTTACTGCCATCTGTATAGACTGTAATTGTTTAGTCAGAATCCCCTACTCCATTCCTCCTGAGATGGACAGAGAGTGGAAAAATTCCTATTGAATGTTACAGTCGGGACGATATAATCAGTTTAACTATTTAACAAAAACAAAAATAAGCTCCTTCGAGGCCGGCATCCAATTCTCTAAATAAGTTTGTACTACAAATATGCACAGGCCCCGAATTCCTATTTAACATTTTTAAATTAAATTAAATTCAAAAAAAAATTTTTAAATTTTAAGAATTTAAACAACAGTCGCTTCTAAGCTACCAGAAGGATCCGGATTTATATCCGACCAAGGACTGACACTTCATCATCATCCTCCAAATCCACATACATACATGGGAACAGTTTAAGCAGCTACAACAATAACAACTATTTCATATATGTACAGTCACTCACATTCAAAGTCGGGCAGATGCATTCGAAAACTTCTAGTCATAATATCTATGTTTTGATGAAAGAAAACACGTTCTACCTTTTTCTGTTTTTTCACAAAAATTGTTTTATTTAAAAGCAACAAAAAAAATATATTCCAAAGTCTCTTATAAAATATACGCGAAGACTTAACTTAAATAAGGTCACTTTTCAGTCTCACATTCAAAGTCGGGCACGACATAAAAAATCGAAAAAATTTGTACACAACGCAAAATTAAAACTTCGTTGCTCCACCTTTTTGCTTTTCAACAGCTTATAACAACCAGCTCTTGACGTTATATGCGGAATGTTTGGGATCGTTGTCCTGGTGGAATTGAAAATTTCTTTCGATACCTAGTTTTCTCACGCTTTCTTTCAAATTTTGTTTCAAAATTGTTAAATAAACATGTTTATTCATTATTCCATCAATGAAATGCAATTTTCTAACTCCTGACGGCGCCATACATCCCCAAACCATTGCAGATCAACCACCGTGTTTAATCGTTTTTCTTAAATTCTTGCCTTCCAGCTCTTTGTTTGGTTTGCGCCACACTTCACCCCTTCCATCACATCCAAATAAATTAAATTTACTTTCGTCAGTAAATAATACCTAAAGAATGAAAATTAAAACAATGAAATTTTTCCCCCACTTACAGTGCTCCAAAAATCGAAATCCTTAGCCATATATTGGCGAGCAAAAACAAGCCGTCATTCTGGGGTTTCTTGCTTATTAGGGGCTTCTTCCGCGCAACTCGGCTGTGAAAATCATCTTTTCGAAGAAGTCTTCTTATTGTTTCGGGATTTACCTCCACCCCAGAAGCTTCTTTAACCATCGCAGTTAATTTTGAAGCAGAAGTTAAGGGATTTTTCTTCACTTCCCTTAGCACCATGCTCTCATCTTTAGAGGAAAGCTTCTTTGGACGGTTCCACGATGCTTATTTGCAATGAAACCATTTTCATTATATCTAGCAATAATATCGTGCACTGTTGACTACCTTTTTTTTATCAATTTCGATATTTCTCGCTCAGATTTTCCGTCTAAGTGCAGTTGAATTGCTATTTTGCGTAGACCAATGTAGACTGTTTAACATTACGCCGCATTTTGCAAAATACTTTTATAAACTCACCCAATGATTGAAAAGGTAACAATGAACAATAACTTTTAATACAAATATAGAAAATTTAGAAGTAACGGTATGCATATTTGCAAAACATGGTTTGCCCGACTTAAATGTGAGACAGAGAAGTGGCCTTTTTCAGTTTTTTATACATTAACATTTTATAAAGCAACTTCGAATATATATTTTCGTTGCTTTTAAATACAACAATTTTTGTGAAAAAACAGAAAAAAGTAGAACGTGATATTATGACTAGAAGTTTTCGTATGCATCTGCCCGAGTTTGAATGTGAGTAACTGTATATGGTGACGACATGATAAATGCAACAAGCTTTTACCAATTTTTTGTTCTAGCAATAAACTAACTCCTTGCAAGCTGTCTCAGTTTATTGCCGTTGTATCGCGCTTCAGTTTTGTTGTATAATTTTCAATTAACTTTAGGTCGTACATTGGAAATTGCTGGAGCGCCGAGTAGCTGCTCTCTTTCTTCCAAACTTTTGACACTGGCTTAAGTAGTCATTCGAATGAATGATTTCTTTATATGGAGAAATTATAAAGAAAAGAATTAAAAAAAAATCAACGGGAATTCTAGCAACTTTAAACTTACAACTACAAATTTATTAGGCTACCAATTTTATCTGCACATCAAAATTTGTTCTAGGAATTTTCTAGGAACCATGAAAATGAGTTGAAAAGTTTGCGGAATTTTTCTAATTTTTACATAAAATTTTAAAACTGGATTTGTGATGTTTTTGTAAGACAATGGGTTACACTTCAATACAAAAATAATGAAAAAAATAGACAAAATCAGTTAAAATATTGATGTGCTACCATTTTGTCGCTTGGTATACAGCGGTTGAAAAATAATTGAGAACAATGCGTTGGCAACCATATATGCACATCTTCCATCAAGTAACAGGGTGTAACGGTACTTTTTGCTCTTGACCATATTTTCTGTGATCACATTCATTGAAATGCGTTCATTTATCTATTTCTCTGAAGGATTCGCATTGATTTTTTGCGTTTTAATAGGAGCTGATATTTTTGTGAGAAATA